>JASSKH010000115.1:0-142017 GCA_031763025.1 Macrocystis pyrifera | reverse complement strand
AAAAGGAAAAATAGTACGTAAAGGGTGACACAGATGACGCAGGTGATGCAGAATGGCAGGTACAAGGGGGGGGGGGGGGGTACTCATTTGCCGATCGCCTTAGTCATGAAATCATTAAGTCGTTGACCACGCATCCTCTTCGAGACGGAGCAGGGTACGGGGGCGCGGGGGAGGGGGGGTACCATCGACTTAGCAGGGAATAAATAGGGCAAGACAACAAACAAACAAACAAAAATAAAATAAACAGGGATGGTAACACAGCGTGCACATCAACTAGAAAAGATGGCCAGCGCCACAATTCGGCGGCTCCCTTCCCCTTTGTTAACCGGCCTAGCTGCGGTTACTACGCCTCCTTCAACGCGCCTGCACTATATGCGTGTGGGATCCCATGCGGCTGAAAGGGGCTGGGCCGGGATGGAACGAGTTGGAACGTGGTGTGTGCGGCACTGACCGCCTTGTGTATGCGTGTGTGAATCTGTTGCGTTTCGTCACTTTCTGTCCGAGCAGTGCCTTCTCAATCGACCAGCAGCAGCAGCAGCAGCAGCTGCAGCAGCTGCAGCCCGTATTTATCTAACGCCCACTCCGAGGTTCCTCGAGGCCATGCTCGGTTCAGGCTTGGTCCTTTTTTTCCACTGCCGGTAGACTCGTGCTCTAATTTCAAGTACTCTTCATGACGCTTTCTACAATAAAAGGTAGCACGTTTTTTTAGCCGGCTAAAACGGTTTCTGAATGACGGGGCTCCTTAGCCCGCAGTCCTCGGAATGCCAATCTTGTTTCGAAAAATGACGTTTTTTGTATCGTTGGGCCAACGGGATTATTCGTCGGGATGCATTTTGATTCTGGCTGAAGTCAGTTTCCGGGTGAGGTGTGGAACTCCTTAAGGTCAACCGAGGAGCCTCAGAAAATTAAGGTTGGACCTCCATCGTGGAACGCCTCTCCTCCTCAAACGCGGGGGTGTTTCCTATATAGGGAAGGAGATTGACGAGCTGTGGACGTAAAATCACTGCCGAAAAGACAACAGAGGGCCAAGCGAAACTTACTGTAGTACTGCCGTGCAGTATTAAACCGAACTGCGCGCTGCACCGATGTGTAGCCGCCGTGTGTTTCGTTTCGTCAGATATTCGTCAGACAGTGCGTCAACAGTTGTCAGAATGCGTTCGCGAAAAACGATGGCGCGCAAGCCCCCCCTTCCCCCCCCCCCCCCCCCCCCCCCCCCCCCCCCCCCCCCTTCCTCCCTCCCCTCCCCGCCGCTGCCGCCGCCGTCGTCTGACTCAAGGCGACGTTCCCGCATTTCCCGACCCATAGCAAAGCGACACGTTCACATCGTTTGCAAAAGATGGGGTAGATCCCCTCAAAGTCACGGCATCGAGATCACTGTATTATATGGCACACCTCCCTTCACTGTCGCCCCTGACTCCTGACTCCTGACACCCGCCCCCCCCCCCCCCTCTCCTCCGCCTCCTCCTCTATGTGTCCCTTTTTCTCCTCCTCCGACGACGGTCTGCGCCATTTACATCTTTCTTTTCCCTTTTCGTTTCGGCATTCTCAGCACGCCCGACATCGGTAAGCAATCGTCCGACAAGAACAGCGTCGGTGGTCAGCGGCCGGAGCCGGGCCGGACACGGTCAGACCAGCCGGTGAGAACCACGGGGTCATCATCCCCTATCCACCCACCCGTCTACTCACCAACCCACTCAGCCATCTATCCCCCACCCAAGCCGGCTTGGGCAAACCAAGGTCTGCCTGGTTGGTGAAAACCCGACGTGCTCCGTCCCGGCATTGTGGGGATGCGAGGGTCTACGGTCGTACGACCATGGACGGTCGAGGATGACTTTAGTACACCCTCCACTCCCCCACCCCAACCCCCCCCCCCCCCCCCCCCCCCCCCCCCCCCCCCGCCCCCCGCCCCCCCCCCGCCCGCGCGCCCCTCCTCCCCGCGTGCGCGCCCTGCCGCGGCCACCACCTGCATGTCGTTGAAGGCGCGATATTTGTAAGAGGTCTGCCGGCGAAGGGTACATGGTGTGTCTTTGGTTACCGCCCGTGCGGGCTGAATGATATCCGCGTCAGTGTTCTATAGCATGTGCTCACCCGTCACAAACAAAAAACGCTGTCGCCGCCGCCGCCGCCGCTGCTGCTGCTGCTGCCGCTGCTGTTGATGCTGATGCCCCATAAGTGTGCATCGTCTTTCTGCCGCTGTGCCTTTGCTGGTATCCCGTACCCCCCCCCCCCCCCCCCCGCCCCACACCCCCCCCTTCTCAGCAAGTCGTTCCGTCCCTTTGTCCACTCCCCATTACTCGTCCCCCCCCCCCCTGTTGTGACAGCCTCCGCCTCCCTCTCTCTCACGCGTGCCTCTCTCAATACGTTTATCGAGGCGTTACACACGCTCTTTTCCCCTCTCCCTGTTTCTCTGTCCCTCTCCTGTGGCATCCATTATGTAGGTACCTGATATGTAAGTATACATTGTATACTACAGGTAGATGCACTATTGGCATTGACTTATCTCTCTGTCGCGTCGCCCGTTATTTGCGCTTGTTGTCTTCTCTTTCGTTTTTGTTTTTTTCTCCATTGCATCGCCTTCTTTTAACGTCCTGTTGGTCGTGTCTTGTTTCACGTTCGTGCTTTCTTCGCCCAGAGTTTACGCCTGTTTTGTGCTTGTCCTAGGTCTCTTTCTTTTAGCTTGGCCTTGACTTTTTTTGTGTTTTTTTTTTTTTTTGTCTTTTTTTTCGTTGCCTCGCTCTTCCCTTTTGCTTTCGTTCGTCTCACTGTTTAGTCTTTATCGTTGTCCAGTCAACTACGCTCTACCTCTTTTTCTTTTTTCTTGAATCGTGTTTTCTTTTTTCGCGTATGTTGCCATTGTGTCTCTTTTTCGTGTCCTGTTCCTATGTTTTTTTGTCCCGCAAGGTCTATGGGCGGTGGCGGCGTGCACAGGAAAGGCAATAGCCTGATCAGCATCGCCGAAGATGAGGATGGCTACACCGACAGGTGAAACGCACACTGCACACCAACCGCACCGCCATATCCCATCTCAGTATCCCCGACAGCGAAACGCCAAAAAGGTTTTTCAATTTTGGGTTTTCGTCTCTTGTTGCGTTTTCGATTGTTGCGGTTTACCCGGCTGCGTTTTCGCACTATTTTTTTTTATGTTTTTGTTTTGGCGCCGTCGCTGGCGTTCTTTGTGAAGCGTCCTTGCCTGCGTTTTCATTTTTTAAGGCTCGCTCGCACTCTCGATAAAACAGGTCCCTCGGGGTGTTGGCGCGGCGTCTTCGCTCAGTGTCTTCTTTCTCGACGTTTTCTTTCCCAATATCTTCGCTCAGTGTTCTCAGCGTTCTCGCTCGGCACGTTCGGTCGTCAACATTTACTTTACGCTCGGCACTTCTCTCGCCGTTCTCCACCCTGCTTTTTTGGCTCTCTCCCCGCTTTCGCCCAGCCCTTTTTTCTCAGGGCTTTGGCGCACCGTTTTTTCTCAGCGTTGTCGCCCAGTGTTTTTGCTCAAGCGTTTTCGCTCAGAGCTGTTTTTCGATGAGCTTTTCGTTCACTGTTCTCGTTCATCGTTCTTGCTCATCGATTCCACTCAGCATTTTCACTCACCGTTTTCCGCTCTCACCGTACTTGCTTCGCCATTTTTCATTCAGCGGTTCCGCATGGTGGTTTCGCTCGCCGTTTTCGCTCGCCTTTTTCGTTCACCGCTTTTTTGTCGCCGTTTTTGCTCGCGGTTTTTTCTCTCAGCATTTTGGCTAAACAAGTGTTTGCGCTCAGCCTTTTCGCTCACCGTTTTTGTTCATCGTCGTTCTCTTTCAGCGTTCTCGTTCACCGTTTCCTTTCATCATTTTCACTCTCCTTTTCCCCCCCGCAGTTTCCGCTCGCCGTACTCGCTAATTGTTTTCCCACTAATTGGTTTCTCAGGGAGGTTTCGCTCGCCGTTTTTACTCCGGGTTGCTTTGCTCAGTACTTTCGCTGAAGAAAGCGTTTTCGCTCAGCATTTTCGCTCAGCGTTTCCACTCGTGCCAGAATTCTCAAGCGTTTCATTCGCCAATTTTTTGCTCAATATCTTCGCTCCCGTCGCTTTCGCTCAGCGTTGTCGCTCAGCGCCTTTCGCTCGCCGTTTCGCCCACGATGTTCGCTAGGCACTTCCCCTTTGTTTTTTTCCAACTTATATATGATACATCATCATCATGTTTATTTTTTTTCCAAACGATGGCGTGCTTTGGCCAGGGTGGGTATATGAACGGCGAGGAGGACACGAGGTCTGAGGTATCGCACCTCCGAAAGAGATCTGCCATGAAGGGCTCGGGCCACTCGAGAAATATGAGCGCGGGCACTGACCTCTCCGTGCGGTTCGCCAACGACTCGGACGACGATGCGAGCTCCATCATGGAAGGCTTTCAGCACAAGTAAGTAAACTCCGAGCGGGGGTGGGGAGTTGGGGGGGCGGGGGGGGGGGGGGGGGGGGGGGGGGGGGGTCGTACTTGTTGCTCGCCTTATTCCTTTTGACCATCCTTTTGGAGAAGGAGGGGGGGGGGAGAGGTTCTTTTGACCATCCTTTTGGAGAAGGAGGGGGGGGGGAGAGTTCGTTTGACCATCCTTTTGGAGAAGGAGGGGGGGCGAGAGGGGGCTGCTGCTTTGATTGGGATCAGAAATGCGTAATTTGTGGTGTTTGCCGTCGATCAGTGTGCACCACGCTGCAACCCGAACGTCGCTCGCTGACGAGAGCCACGATAAAAGTAGCACTGCTTTGGCCCATGACATTTTACCGAGTATGACCGAACGGGCCCAAGTAACCGAAGGAGTTCCATTCCTGTCTCCACGGTATTTTTTTCGTTGTTTTTCTATTACGGGGGGCCATAGTAAATAGGACCAAATATTGTTAGTAAAAATATATAAATATATAGGTTTTATGTATACAATAGGTCCTATTAACTATGGACCCCCGTAATAGGCGAGGGCAAAAACTGCAACGAACCACTCAATATTATAAATATCCGGGGGAACCATAGTAAATAGGACCAAATATGATTAGTAAAAATAGGTAAATATATAGGTTTTTGTGTGTAACGTGGGTCCTATTTACTCTGGCCCCCCGTAATAGTTTGCTCCCCTGAATGGGACTGCAAGGTTGGTCGGGTTTCGGTGCCGTCCATTTTTGTTCGTTTGGCGTGTGGGGAGTTCCTCAAGTGAGAGGCGTCGCATGAACTGTGTAGAAGCCACCTCCGCCGCGACACGCACGTTGTGCCTCGTACAGATGGGTTACGTGTGGTTTCTTTTTTTCGGCGATGGACAGGTTCGACACTGCGTGCAGCGTGAGTATTTAACGATTGAAACAACCCACGTGCCATACGCGTGAGAGAGGCGTTTTTTCCACGGGGCTCCGTTCGCTTGAGGTCTACGCCGTGAGCGAAGTATTTACCGAGGTCATTGCTTACAGCGAGTCGTTTACTACGAGTTACGGGGGGACATAGTAAATAGGACCCACGCTGCACACAAAAAAACTAAGTATTTCACTCTTTTTTACTAGCAATTATTTGGTCCTATTAACTATGGTCCCCCGTGATACGTCAATTCCAAGTCGTTAATACGCCATTGCTGGGTATGTCACTGCTGTCGCTGCTACGTAAGTCATTCCTGAGTCATTCCCAAGCGATTATTACGTCATTACTAAGTCGATCCCAAGTTATCCACACGTCCATGTTAATGTTGTAACATCGCGTCGCACGTTAATTTGTACCTGGTATATAGTTTGGGATCAACGAGGCCTCCTGCTGCGACCAGCCGGAGACTCTCACCCAGGGTTACTACTCCCGCGTTTTTTTGCCTGGCAATCAACGCGGACCTCTGAGTCATTCCTAAGACATTGTCAGGTCTTTACTAAGTCGATCCCAAGTCATTACTTCTGTCATCAGTCTCTCCGTAAGCCATTCCTGAGTCATTCCAAAGATATTGGGTCATTTCTAAGTCGATCCCAAGTCATCCACGCGCCATTGTGACGTCAGTCATTCCTGAGTCATTCCCAAGCTATTGTTAAGTCATTGCTAAGTCGATCCCAAGTTATCCACACGTAGCTGTTACGTAAGTCATTCCCGAGTCATTCCTAAAGACATTATTATGTCATACCTGAGTCGATCCCAAGCCATTGCTTCTGTCAGTCTTTACTGCAGTAAGTAAGTCATCACTTGAGTCGCCCAGACACCGACCTTGAGATGCGTAGCATGAAAGAGCAAGCCGATAGATACTCCAGGGATGCGATGAAAGCAGAGTGTAAAATCACACACTGACTGTGCTCCCCGAATATGAGAGAGTGCCTTGTTGCTCAGTTCCTCCCCGAAGGAGGAGCCACGGAAGTCATGAAACGTTTCGGAAACCAGCTCCTGCCCGTACCATATCACGGAGAAAAACAAAACAAAACAAAAATCAGAGGAACGTAAAAAAAACCACGCACAACACACACAAAAACTTGACGTGCGCGTGCGAAACCTTTCTCCTTCACTTTTTCACGTTTGTTACCGTTGAGTCGCAAGAATCGTCGTTGGATTTTTTTTTTTTTTTTTTTTTTTAGCACAAGAGGGGTACGATCCTCTGGTTAATTCAGTTTTTTTTTTTTTTTTGTGTGTGTGTGTGTATGGATCCTTTCCTTCGGAGAATGTCCAAAATTCAAACATCGATCCGTCGATAAGACAGCAGGGATCATGCTTGAATGAGATCTCACCAACCTCCTGTTTTTCTGCTCGGACTGGTGAATTGTTTTTTTTTTTCGTCTGCCGTGCCGTCTGAAGCGGTGCCTTAATTTGAATTGATGTTCAACCTGCTTACCTCCCCCCCCCCCCCCCCCCCCCCCCCCCCCCCCCCCCCCCCACCCCCCCCCCCCCCCCCCCCCCCCCCCCCCCCCCCCCCCCCCCCCCCCCCCCCCCCCCCCCCCCCCCCCCCCCCCCCCCCCCCCCCCCCCCCCCCCCCCCCCCCCCCCCCCCCCCCCCCCCCCCCCCCCCCCCCCCCCCCCCCCCCCCCCCCCCCCCCCCCCCCCCCCCCCCCCCCCCCCCCCCCCCCCCCCCCCCCCCCCCCCCCCCCCCCCCCCTCCCCCCCCCCCCCCCCCACCCCCCCCCCCCCCCCCCCCCCCCCCCCCCCCCCCCCCCCCCCCCCTCCCCCCCCCCCCCCCCCCCCTCCTCGGTTTTATATGGCCATACGACTACGGTAATGCACAACATGAGTAACCCCCCGCCATTTTGACGCTGTCATCCAATATGCGAGCCCGCCTCACAAGCTGTTCTTAGTCGGATGCAGCTCACCCCTCATGCGGCTCGCCGAACACCTCATGGCGCTTCGCGCTTGGTGCAAGCAATGTCTGCCTGGTCGGTGAAAACCCGACGTGCTCCGTCCCGGCAATTGTAGGGATGCGAAGGTCAGTTTTAGTCATTCGACTACGGCCATATTTGATACGGAGTACACCCCTCCCCTTCCCCCCCCCACCCTCGCCGCACTCCTGTTTCGGTCGATCGATTTCAAGAGTAAAATCGAAGAGAACTTGAAAAAAAAAAAAAAACGTCGTTTTCGGCTTAATACTGTAAGTTTCAACTCTATCGTGAAACCCCCCCCCCCCCCCCCCCCCCCCCCCCCCCCCCCCCCCCGCCCCACCCTGTTTCTCCACGGTGTTGTGTTTGTATGTGTTCGTGTCGCGCCTGAAGGTACCTGCGGCAGGCCGGACTCCGCGACCCGAAAGCCGAGCTGGAGGTGATGGAGGCCGCGCTTTCCCACTCCGTCATTGCAAAGAAAAACCGGTGAGTTTTTTTTTTTTTTTTTTTTTTTCAATTTGTTTCTTCTCCGAGTTTCGTTGCAAATTTTATTAGCTTAATTCGCACCGAAAACCAAAAGAGAGGGAAACAAGAAGAAAAAACTGCGTTGTTATTTCTAAACGCATCGCGACTCGACGTCACGGCAAGTAAAAAGCGGTGAGATGATATTTTTAATAGTGCGGGGGGCGCGGTAATGGTTGTAGGCTTCTTCGTACAGTGGATGAATGTACCCGTTGCGGTTGACGTAGACGCTGCTGTTGTTGCTGCTCTTGGTGTTGATTGACGTTGTCGGTTTTAGTGCTGATTTTGGCGCTGTCCTTACCGCCGTGACGTCTACGCGCTGCAGCCCCACTCGCGGAGGCGTTTGCTGCCTTTTCTTGACGCTCAACGACCTTCTGTATGTAGGTCGAAATCAACCATCGCTCCGAAGTTTGGAACGGCCGCGACGCTTTCCCAAGAGAAAACCCTACCGCTTTTTTTGTTTGTTTGTTGTTGTTGCCTATTTTGAGCACCAAAAACAATATTGTCGCGAGGTCGGAGCGGGGGTTGTAGGGCGAGCGGGGTAGAGGGCGGGCGGGTATAGTCTTGGTGCCGTATGCCATGCACACGACGAACCAAAGCCGGTGGGACACGAAGGCGGTAGGATGAGCGAAGCCCCCTCTACTCCAGTAAACTGCAGGGTGAAGGGCTTGACAATGACGCTCAAGACTACTATTACAGGGGTCCATAATTAACGGGACCAAATTTTGTTAGTAAAAAATAGGAAAATATGTAGGTTTTTATGTACTCCGTAGGTCCTGTTAACTATGGACCCCCGTAATAGAGTGATAGACGCACAGTCGTGGTTGTGATCGATAGGCGCACGTCGTCGGCCTTCAGCGCCTGAGGGAAAGCAAGTGTCTTAAACTCGAGACCTACCCAGCGCAACACACAGGAACCTCCTCAACCCCCCCCCCCCCCCCCGCCCTTCCCCTCCCCCTTTCCCCCGCCGCCGCCGCCGCCGCCGTTTCCTCCCCCCCATCCTCCCCGCCCTCACCCGCCTTATTCTATGGAACCCCAAACCCCCCCCGTCGCACGCAGGAGCATCCACAGCCTGCAAGACCTAAAGCCGGGATCTCCCAACAGCCGCGCAGCCGCCGCCCGCCGCAGCGCCAGCATGAGCAGCGGCGGATCCCATTTCATCGACATCGTGCCCGACCACCACGAGTACGACCACAACGCAGATGACGATGGCGATGCTGACGAGGTCGACGATCTGGAAGCCAGCGTGGGGGGGAACTTAGCCCTGGATGCCACCAGCAAGAGGTCTAGGAGGCGCCGGAACAGCTCCGCGAGGCCCTTGGGGCGATCTGGGCGCAGCGGCAGCAGCAGGAGGCACGGTCGCAGAGGTAGTAGCGGCGCGTTCGTTGGCCGTGGAAGGCGGGTGCGCCCCGGGAGCAGCGTGAGCAGCGAGTCCCGGAAGGACGTCGGTGATGGCGATTACGATGATGACTCGGAGTACGCTCGAGAAAACGCCTTCCTTGAAGACATGGCTGAGTGAGTTGCGGGGGGGGGGGGGGGGGGGGGGGGGGGGGGACTTTTTTAGTGTTTAAAGCACGGCGTATATATATGCCTTCTCTGTTGGTGTTTTGTTTTTCTTGTTTTTTGTTTTTTTGAGATTTTAGTTTTTAGTTTTTTTTTTCGGCTGTTTGTTGTTGTGTTGCTGTGATTTGCCCCCCCCCCCCCGTTATTTGTCAATTCCGCCACCACGTTCGTCAGACGCCCTCCGTTGATTGCAGTTGTTAAAGGGGACCATAGTAAATAGGACCAAATATTGTTAGTAGAAATAGGCAAATATATAGGTTTTTATGTATATCATAGGTCCTATTAACTATGGACCCCCGTAATAGGATAGTAAAATGACTGCCGCTCTTCCCCTGATTTAACCCCTGTTACGGGGGACCATACCTTAGTAAACAGGACCTACTGTGCACACAAACACCCATATATTTCCATATTTTTACTAACAATATTTGGTCCTATTTACTTTGGCCCCCCGTAATAGTATACCCCCGTTGTGGGAGGGGGGGTCTATATCGTCTGCTGTAGTGGTTTAAGGCTTCACCAAAATGAGGAGTTCCAAACAACCGATTTCGGAGAAAAAATGTACGCTGAGCCTGAAACACAATTCCACTGCCTGTGTACCTGCCTATTACGGGGGGGCATAGTAAATAGGACCTACGGTACACACTAAAACCTATACGTTTACCTGTTTTTTAATAACAGTAATTGGACCTATTTACTATGGTTCCCCGTAATAGCGAATCCTGTTGTCCTATTGTGAAGCATAACCAGGGTTTCAACGATACGGCATGTCTTGCCGGGTCGGGATGAGACATGCCTTATTGAATGGCTCCTTTATAGAGGAACCCCGTTAGTCATTCTAAGCATTTGCCTTGCGAGGCAAGTATGTGCTCCAGTACCTCTATCGTAGCCGCGTCATATGCAAAAATTTCCCCATGTTTCGGGACTGAATGGTATCCTCTGTGGCCCAGGAACGCGCCCTGTCTTAAACATCGATTGCTGCACAGTAGTCGTCGTAAGTTTTCGTCGTTTGCTCGCCCCTCTCAGGTGTGAAGAGGGTTTGTCGTGTGTTTCTTTGCTTGTGTTTTTCTGCGTTCACGACCTATCCGTGTCTAACTCTCTCTCTGTGTCTTTATTCTGTCTCTTGTCTTTATTTCTCTGTCTACCTCTTCCTCTCCTTCCCTCCCTCCCTCCCTCCTTCTCTCTCTCTCTCTCTCTCTCTCTCTCTCTCTCTCTCTCTCTCTCTCTCTCTCTCTCTCTCTCTCTCTCTCTCTCTCTCTCTCTCTCTCTCTCTCTCTCTCTCTCTCTCTCTCTCTCTCTCTCTCTCTCTCTCTCTCTCTCTCTCTCTCTCTCTCTCTCTCTCTCTCTCTCTCTCTCTCTCTCTCTCTCTCTCTCTCTCTCTCTCTCTCTCTCTCTCTCTCTCTCTCTCTCTCTCTCTCTCCTCTCTCTCTCTCTCTCTCTCTCTCTCTCTCTCTCTCTCTCTCTCTCTCTCTCTCTCTCTCTCTCTCTCTCTCTCTCTCTCTCTCTCTCTACCTCTCTCTCTCTCTTCCTCTCCTTCCCTCCCTCCCTCCGTCTCTCTCTCTCACACACACAGGAGATCGTTCTTCGCAACCATCGCCCTATCCATCTCAGCCTTCGTGATATTCCTCTGCTGCGCCGGCTTGCTCAAGCTTGGTGTTCTCGACATCAAGGTGCGCGATGGAACCATCACCATCACGTGGAGGGGTTACATATGTTATACCTTACAGTAGTAGTATCCGTACACCCGTAACGCGGACTGATGGCTCGTTTTGGACGTCGAACTTTTCAATTTTTCAGCACAAACTAATCATGATCATGCATGCAGCAGTTTATTGTTGGTGTCTACTGCGTTTGGTTCGGCACCGCCGGACACTTACGCAGGCGGCAGTACCTTCAAATATTACCAGAAAGCAGCGGTCTACTGGTCTTCAGTAGGCTATTGAACTACAGTAGCCTGTTGGACCACAGCAGTAGCTTCAACGTTGATCGCTCGTAAACATTCTCCACGAGAAGAAAACCACGAGGCACCTGGAAAAAAAAGGAAGCTACAGTATGCGCGAAGTCTATCTCTCTTCTGTACCATAATATGTGCAGATTAGTGGTCTCCGTGTATAGTTGACACCAACTAATACGGGGGGACCGTAGTTAATAGGACCTACGGTGCACACAAACGCCCATATATTTCCATTTTTTACTACCAATATTTGGTCCTATTTACTATAGTCCCCCGAAATACCAGGCACTTGGCGTTAAGTGTATCAAATGCATACTCTTGCGGGGGTCCATAGTTAATAGGACCACTGGTATACATAGAAACCTATATGTTTACCTATTTTTACTAGCAATATTTGGTCCTGTTTACTATGGTCCCCCGTAATATTAATACTTGGAGTATGACCCGAATGCTTTTGGCTTGTACGAAGCGGGTGAAAATGTGGAATTAACTAGTTGCTTCAGGAGACGAAATAACTTTTTGCGACAAACATCCCTTTTTACCGTGGAAACCCGTCGTTCTGAAACCGAAACGTTCGCCAGAATCTTTTCACGGACTTGGACTCCACCGTGTTCGACATCTGCGGCTGCTGCGAGCCGAACCAGGATGGCACTGTCACGGAGGCGTTTTTCGCTATCTTCAATGTGAGAATCGAACCCAAGTGTCTTATCGGTAGTGTTGTATATCATCACTATTATTTTTGTTATTTACTACCAGGTATTATTAATTACTATTATTGTTATGCTTGCCATCCGACAATGTGCAGCATGAGCTTGAACGTCGATCACTCGAAGCATTCCTGAAAGAGAAGAAATCCCCGGAAACAAAGGATTCCTGTGCACAAGGCCTTATCTGCTTTCTATTGTTACGGGGGATCCATAGTTAATAGGACCTATGATGTGAATAAAAACCTATATATTTACCTATGTTTACTAACAATATTTGGTCCTATTTACTATATCCCCCCGCAATAGTAGTGAGTGTCGGCTTCCCAACTGCTTGTGGTGGCGGTGGACTCGCTTGGCACATGCGGATGGGATTGAAACCCTCTTGGAACCGCAGTCCCATTTTTGGAGGCGCAATATATTATGCTATTACGGGGGTCCATAGTTAATAGGACCTATGGTATGCATAAAAACCTACCAGTATATATTTACCTATTTTTTACTAAAAAAAAACTGGTCCCGTTAACTATGGACGCCCGTAGTAGGTATTCCTGCTGTCATGCTATAGATACCTTGCTGTGCTCAGCAGAGTATGTTTTACGTGTGTCGATCGGTACACCTCGCCGACTACTACAGTAGTAGATGGTGAGCCGTGTCCACCGATGGACATTGTAGGTGACGATATATTCGAGGACGGTGACAATCGGTAGACATTGCCTGCCACGATATATTTGTGGGGAGTATCCAGATCGATGGCCATTTTTGGTGACACCAGATTGGGGATGTGATCCATCGATAGACATCGCCTGCCACAAGAGATTGTGGAACACCCAGTCGATAGTCACTGCCGGTGCCAGTAGTGTAGGCTGGGGATATGGTCAATCGAAAGCTGCTACTGACGACAATGTATTGGGAAGTAGTAGGCCAATCGATAGCCACTACCGACGGCGATAGACACATCAATTGCGCCATGCTCTATTGCTATTGCGGTGGCCGTTGTCTGCTGTCCAGGGTGTGCTATTAATATTAATATTAACCTTACGATTACCATCAATATGTTTACTGTTAGTACGTACGTGATCATCGTTATCAATCCTCATTATTATTTTTTTTATTGTTTGCCGTCCGACAATGTGCAGCAGCAGCATGAGCTTCAACGTCGATCGCTCAAAACATTCCTGAAAGAGAAGAAATCCCCGGATACGAAGGAAACCTATGCTGAGGTCTAGCTGCCTTCTATGTATGTCTTATGGCCTCTGCCAGATGATATCAGCAAGAGGGCTTCCAGCGAGGGACTCCACCAGTCTCGCTGGCCTCGCACTCAGTAAGTCTTGTTCTTAGAGCTTGTATTATCACGGAGTGATCCTCATCGGACCACGAGCCAGGTGGCTAGGGGACATCACACAGGATCCCCGGCCACTGCTCCACTCACACATGCGATTACACTGAAACCTCCTCGGCTTGGTATCTTTTGGCTACAGCACCCCCAAAGCGAGTTCACTCGACACGAACGAGCTTGACAAAACCAAAAAACCAAGACGAAATCGCATGCGGCAAATCACAAATCAATGCTGAACTCTGAAGCAATTTTAATCTTGAGCGCACGGGTCATCCGTAATTTGCGCAATTCCTTCACGACGAATTCAGGCGCAGCAGAATAAATCGACCGCAAAGACTCCCACGTGCGCTCCTCTGCTTCGAAACCATCCCAATCGACCAAGACAATCACCTCGTTGGCATCATCTTCGGCCACATGCACCAAAGCATTCATGCGGCATTCACCCTGCGCAAAGGAATGTTGGAAAACATCCTTCAGATCAGCGGTGACGTTCAACGTCGCATCCGCATAAAATCGTAAACGAGCCACGTGAGCTTGATGCACCTTCCCAGAAACGATGTTCTGAACTGAGTACACATGATCATGATCAGCTGCTACCACACGCCACGGACCAGTCCATGTGGACAACAATTTCGGTGTGACACCCTGCCGACGAACACGAGCATACAACACGAAATCACCAACCGCAAATTTTGGCAACACCACCTGGCCCTGAGCCTGTTTACGTTTGTTGTCGCGAGACACGGCAACAGCTGCGCGAATATCGGCGCAAAATCTCTCCTGCTCTGCAACGACTTCACGGACGTTCGCACGCAACAAGTCAGCATTCATCACGTCAACATTCCACCTGCCATCAGACTCAGAAACGAGCGCCGAGAAATCGGTACGCGGAGCACGCCCAAACATCACGCTGTACGGAGTGCTTCGGTAACGTTCACGAAACGAAGTGTTCAAGGCCCACTGAGCGGCCGGCAAAACATCAACCCACTCCGAAACCTGACGACGCTGTTCTGACAGAATGGAACGCAGAGCACGTACCACCTCTTTTACCATGCGTTCACACGTACCGTTCGACCACGGCGTGTAAGCGACAGCAAAACGATGTTCGATGTGCAACGCGTCGCTCAACAAAGCAAGCACCCTGTTCTTGAAATGCGTGGCGGTATCACTCACCCACACACGCGGCACCCCCAAAGTCTTACACCAGGCTAGCAAATGCTTCGCTGTGACCTCGGCTGTACAAGCCTCGGCCGGTTCCAACGCCACGTAGTTGGACAAATCATCCATGATGACCAAAACATATCGGAAACCATCCTCATCAGGCAGGCCATCGCTACCTTCGGGCCCGCTGTGGCCAACATACAAAAAATCAAAGTGCACCACTTCTCCCGGAGCGGTACCATGCACCGTGTCTCCGTAGGGACGAGGAATGAGTGCACCTGCACGCGTGTCTACACAGTGCAAACACTGGCGAACGAATTCGCGAACCTGAGAATCCATGTGAGGCCAAACACAATATTCCTTCAGGCGAAACAAAGTCGGCGCCACACCACGGTGACCAGCCGAGCGCATGTGCGCGCACACCATCAAACGAGTTTGAAGAGCAAGATCATCCGGCGGAATCCACAAGACGTCACGCACCCCAACACGCACACGAAACAAACCATCATCGGCCAAGGTAGCTTGACCGAAGGTTGTCGAAAATTCATGAACACCAACGCCGATACGAGCGACAGACCTTTGTTGCGAGGCACGAATCACATCCAATGCGGGAAGCGAATCGTCAGCATTACATGGGCTGTGCACGGCAACCGAACGAACAGGCACCGTAGGAACTTTGACCCAACGAGACAACAGATCCCCCCAACAGTTTCGATCGCCAGGGATGTGTTCGATTGCATAGCGGTATTGTCCTAAAACACCCTTCCAATTCTCTAGGCGTTGTGCCATGGTCTTTGTGACCGTCGTGACACACTTCTCCGGATTGAAAATGTACTGCAAGTTTCGATGATCAGTAAAGATATGAACACCACCCCAAAGCAGGTATTCGAGCCTCCGGAACGTATTAACGATCGCAAAACCTTCTTTGTCGACAGTCGCCCAGCGCAACTGCGAACCTGTGAACGAACCACTCAGAAATCCGAGAGGCTCGTGAGACATGCTTTCCAACGCCAATCCACTGCGAAATTCGTGTTCAGGCACTTGGGTGAGAAAAAACTACCCCAATGGAAATCAGAAGCGTCAGGAAACATCAAAACAACGCACCCGGGACGAGGATGATGAAGCGGCACTGCTTGCGCCACCAAACCCCGTGCGGCATTCCACGCCCGCACCCGATCCTCCGTCCACGCGGTATCCTTGATGACACGATTGCGCGCCACTCGCTTAGTCCGACGTGTAGCCCCAACAAGGAGCTCCTCCAAAAAATCACGTAACGGTGCTACCGTTTCCGCTAAACGTGGTAACGATGTACGCAACCAGTTGACAGCCTGCAAGAATTGCATTAGTTCTCCAGCGTTTTCGGGACGACGCATTTCACTTAAACCTTGCACTCGAGCGGGGTCATGGGACACGACACCATTGGAATACACCTTACCACACCAGACCAGTTCACGAGAGAAGAAGGTACACTTGTGGGCGGCGACAAACAGTCCAACATTCTCCAGGCGTTCAAGAATGTCATCAAGCAGCTGCAGAAGAGCTTCTTCGGTGTCTGCGAAAAAGAAAACGTCATCGACCCAAACTTTGCAATCCAAACCACGCAACACTTCAGTCATGACACCTTGGAAATAAGAAGTCGCATTCAAAACACCTTGGGGAACACGGGTAGGCGTGAACAAACCGTCGCTTGTCGCCATGGTGAAGACGTCTTGCGCCTCCGGAGCCAAAGGCATCTGCCAGTACCCTTGAAGTAGGTCCAGCTTGCCGAAGAAACGCGCCCCCAGCAGATCTCCCATGTCTTCTTGGTTGGGCATGACGCCCGGGGACTTCTCCACCTGTGCGTTCACCGCCGAGTAGTCGCTCACCAAACGGAAAGAGTCCTTCTTGGGCACCGCCATCGCCGGACTCGCCCACACCGCCTGGATGTTGTGGTAGACAAAGCCAAAAAACACCAAAGCAGCAATGCACTTCGAGAGCCAGTCCCTTTTCGTCGGTTCGTACCGACGTGGCGTTGCCTTGACAGGCTTCGCCTGTTGCTTCAGCTGCACTCGCATCGGCTCCACTTGCGCTGGCGGATCACCACACAGCGCACGGCGAAAAGCACCCACGCGACGAGCCAAAATTTCGCGCAAACGGGTTGCTCCGCCGACGCTTAATCCACTCTGCTCTGCCTGCTGCACGCTGTCCTCCAACGCCCGTTCTCGGGCCGTCCGCTCCTCCTCCGGATCCATGAACATGTCTGGCCCCCGGTCGACCAAATGTTCCACCGCCTTGTCCTCCGGAGCATCCACCGTAGCCTCGGTCTGAAAAGCACGCACGGAAACCGTCACTCTGCGCGCCGCAAGGTAACTCGGAGTCTCCACACCGGTCGATACCGGCACTGCGCGAGGGCGAAGCTTCTCCAGAGCTTCACGGTAGACGTCGATGCCAAGAGCTTTCATGGTAGCCATGCCAAACAGAACGACGTTATCTGTACCAGGCATGACCGCGAAAGTGATGGGCTCCAATTTCACCGCTCCCCACGGCGTCCGTACACTCACGGCAATCGGCACCGTTTTGTGCGTGACCATCACTGAAACACCCGTAGCGGTTTTCGCCTGCTGCGGGCCATTTTCGAACGGAATTTGCAGATCGGCGCCGCCGAAATGCGAAGACAGCTGCTGAAGTAAGCCGACACCGATGGACGTGAGCGCCGACCCCGAATCAAGGATCACACGCGCCATCAGCGAACCAACCGACCCTGGCAAAGAGAGATCAGCGCGTAAACACTCAGCGCTGCGATCGACAGGCACTTCACCTGCCGTTGAACTCTGGTCGGTACCAAGAGTCACCTGACGCCATGGCTGCCCTCCTACAGCCGGCGCCGAAGAAATAGAATCGGCGGTCCACCCCGACCAAGACGTCGAATATACAGACGGTTCCGGCGCTACCGCCCCTGCAGCAGCACCAGACACTGACTCCGCCCGCTCGGTGGATGGCGAAGTTCTCGCTCCAGCAGCACCCACCGATGTTCCAGCTCCTCCAACGTATACAGCTCGGCCGGCAACAGACGAACCAGATCCCGACCCAGCGGCTCCTGCCGCTGGCGCACCAGAAGTTGAAGAAGCAACAGCAGAAGTTCCACCGCCCGCTGTCAATTGATTGCCACCACGGCCACCGCGCCCGCGTCCATGGTTGAATCTGCCCCGGCCGCCATTGCGGCCCCCGCGATACCCTGACGACCCGCGCCCACCACTGCTGGGAGCTGTGCCGCCACCGCGAGCTTTTGGGCAATCAGAAACATAATGGTTGGGATCACCACACTCGAAACAGACGCGAACAAACGACTTTTTCGCGGACTGCTGCTGTTTCGGTTTCTGCTGCTGTTGGCGTCGCGGTTCAGCTGCCCCTGCAGCATCTTTCCGACCATACGCCTCGATGAATTTCCACTGTTCTGCAGCAGAAAAAATTTGGTCCATGACCAATGCCGGGTCCTTCTTCCACCCTGCAGCGTACGTGAGCTGACCTTTTACGTACTTTTTGAACTCGGACGGCCATAAGCCATCCACCAACGCCATGCTCACAAATTCCGCCGGTCCGGGCAACCACGAACGGTCCTGCGCGCGGTACATGGCATGCACCGCGTGATTCTCCGCAAAATACTTTTCCATAGCGGAGTTTTACCATCATCGCGCGGTCTTTGACGGATGTTTCACCGCCCTGCTTTTCATCGCGCCTCATTGAGAGAACGCGACGCAAGTCCGCTGCCGCCCGCGAGGTGTCAAATCTGTTGCTGGTGGTTGTGTAACCGGCGTGCTGCCTAACAGCGTCCAACAACTCCGAGGCGGTCATCGTAGTCTGATGCTTGTAAAATCCCTCAAAACACCGATGAATGTAATTGGGGATAAGCTGGCCCATGCTCACTTTGGAGTGCTGAACCACCCCCTGAGCGTTGGCGAGCTGCAGCCGTTCCTCATAATCGAGGTACGCTGCGTAAAAAACACGAGAGGCCTGCTCGGTCCACACCTCTCCGTATTTCGGTGGAGTCAGAGACTCCCCTACCACCAGCGGCGTGCTTGCCGTGTGCGCCATAATCCACAGCAGTCCACCTGGACTCTACTGTAATAACGGAGAAACTGCCGCCTGACCTGTGCGTCCTCCAGCTCCCGGAGCGTCCTCCCCTGCTGTGCGCTTCAAGCCGTTTCGATCCGTCCAACGGGCCAACTGCCTTCCCAGCTGTGACCCAATACTCCGCAGCCGAAAACTCCTCCAACAGAAGTTCCGCGAATATCTAGATATTATGGCCTCTGCCAGATGATATCAGCAAGAGGGCTTCCAGCGAGGGACTCCACCAGTCTCGCTGGCCTCGCACTCAGTAAGTCTTGTTCTTAGAGCTTGTATTATCACGGAGTGATCCTCATCGGACCACGAGCCAGGTGGCTAGGGGACATCACACAGGATCCCCGGCCACTGCTCCACTCACACATGCGATTACACTGAAACCTCCTCGGCTTGGTATCTTTTGGCTACAGTCTCCTTCCCATTATTGTCATCATCATTATTATTATTAATATTATTATTATTATTATTATTATTATTATTATTATTATTATTATTATTATTATTATTATTATTATTATTATTATTATTATTATTATTATTATTATTATTATTATTATTATTACTATTATTATTATTATTATTACTATTATTATTATTATTATTACTACTATTATTACTATTATTATTATTATTATTATTATTATTATTATTATTATTATTATTATTATTATTATTATTATTATTATTATTATTATTATTATTATTATTATTATTATTATTATTATTATTATCATCATTCTTCGTTCCCATTATTATTAGTATTAGTAGTAGTGCTAACGGTGCACGCCGCGGGGCGGGCGCACGGCAGGACCAAATCGGCTACACATGCGAGGAGACCTTCATCGGGATCCTCTCCTGGGGGGCCTACTGGGTCTACCCCATCCTAGTCACCATGTTCGCCATGAGGCTCCTGTGCTTCAGGTGAGAGACGGCGGAGCCGGGGGGTCACAACGTATCTACTATTCCTTTGAGAAACAAACAAACAACAACAACAACAACAACAACAACAAAACACCTCGAACCGCTGAGTTAGATCGAAAAACAATCGTCGATACTCATACCTGGAAGAACGTAATGTATGTTTCATGAACCAGACGCGAGCCGCGTCAGAGATTTTTTTTTTTCTTAATTATTCTTCGGCGGAATGGTAAAAAATAAAGCTTTAAGCTCACCACACTTCCACCTTCCAATTTCGTGTCGTGCGTCAATTTAGCCCATAGCTCCCGTTTTAACATCAGAACAGGCTGCTGCTGTTACCCCCCCGGAGTTTGGGCACGAGAAGGTACCAGGTACACGAGCACTTTTTGGTGGTCGAGAAATTATTACCTGACCTGACGGGTTCAATTCGCGGTTTCATAAAATCACTTCGATCGGCTCAATCAGCCCAACGGTACGAGGAAATCCCACAGGTTCCCTCAACCGAAGAATCATCCAACTATATCCCCCTTATAACCTCTAGTCCCGCTCTTGGGCACAAACCGCTCAAATTCCAAGTGGCTTGTCCCCACACCGGGACTGCTGCTCAAAAAAGAGTCAAGTAACTTCTGCGACGAGAGGTATGGGGCAAGTTGACAGCACGACTCGGAATCTAACAGTGGAAGCTTGGCGAGCTTTACTTTTTTTTTTTTTTTTACGTATCCGCCGGAGGACTAAAAAAAAAACGAAAAACAAAAATACTAAAAAAAAAGTTAATTCCAATTTTTGCTTGTGAAGAATAGAATTTCGAACAATCCCCACGATAGGCCGGGCTTATTAGCCCTTTGGAGTCAAAACTGTTGTCCCATTTTTTTGGGCACAAAGTTACTCAAATTCCCAGTAATATGCCCGGAAAACGGGACAGCAGTTTGCTATGGAAGGGTTAAGTTTTCGTTTTTTTTTTTTTTTTTTTTTCCCATCACTGGGCTATAGAAAACGCCTCCAAGCAAGGAGCCTCGATGGCCGTAGCTTGTGCCCATACCATTGTTCGCGTGTTTTACCCTTTACGATTTGCGTCTATCTGCCTACTGTAGATGGGGAGACGGAGGTGCTTGGAAAAGTCGAGGACAGACAATAGAGAGTGGAGAAAGTTTTCGGCGGTAAGAAGGGGAACGTGCCTTTGCGATCGCTGCTGCTCCGTGCTCTGCGAGGGTATGCGCTCGCCCTCTGTGCGCCGCGGGAGCGGGCCGCGAGATGTTTTTTTTTCTTCATATGTAGGAAGCTGAACCGAGTGATGAAGTACTTGACGCCCCCCCCTCCCTCCCTCCCTCCGTCCCTCCCTCCCCTTCCGCCCCCTCCCTCCCTCTCTCCCCCCTCTGCCCTCTCCCTCTTCTCCCCCTCTCCTTCCCATCCTCCCTCCACTCTCTCCCTCCCTCCATCGCTCCCTCCCTTTATTCTCCCCCCCCCCCCCCCCCCCTCTCCCCCTCTCTCTCCCCCTCCCCCCCCCCCCCCCCCCCCGACCCCCCCCCCCCCCCCCCCCTCTCTCCGTCCCTCCCACCCTCCACCCTCCCTCCCTCCCTCCCCCCCCCTCCCTTCTTCTCCCCTAAAAAAAAAAAAAAACCCTCGTTGACTGTGGTTTTCCACCTTCTCATCTGCAGCTCCATCTCAAAGAGGCACATGCCTCAAATGATCACCCTGCAAGAGCGCAGGACCGCCGGCCAAGAGGCGGCGGCAGCAACGGCGACCGCCGCCGGCGGGGGCTCGGTCCGGAGGAGCACCAGGCACTTCCTCGGAGGCGAGATCCCCGATCCGGCGAGGATCAGGCACCACCCCACCCACTTCTGGATCAAGCTCAGCGCCCTGCTCAATATCGGAGCCGGGTCGGCGTACATCTGGTGGCGTGCCTCCCGCTCCATGCCCGAGGATCTGATTGTGTCAGGATGTATTCGAGGGGAGGGAGGGAGGGGCGGGCGGGCGGGCGGCTGCGTGTTTTACTGTTTTTGGTTTTTACTGCCACGTTTCCGTTCCAGCTCGCTCGTTGGACAAGCCGTGGTCCCAGATGTCTTGCCTTCTCCCCCCCCCCCTTCTATGGTCATACGACTACGGCCATGCATGAGATCGAGTACATCTCTCCTATCGAGTACACCCCCCCCCTCCCCCCCGTACTTGACTTTAATTTCATCGCGCGAAGGATTCAGTATTTTCTAGTGCTCGTCGATATTCGTCGACTTTTGCTATCGCCACGCGATATAAATATCGCGCGCTTTCCGTGAGTGATGAAAAAGAGCACGTGAGGTACCTTTTTTTGTTTTTGTGTTTTAGGAACCTGCCGGGGTTTGAACCCCGAGCTTCAGACGCTGCCGAGTGTTCGAGGTTAGCCACTAGACTACCGAGTGTTGGAGCGTAGTAAATAGGACCGAATGTTGTTGGTAAAAATCGGTAAATATATAGGTTTTATGTATACCATGGGTCCTATTAACTATGGACCCCCGTAATAGTAGCAGCAGTATTACCCTGAAGTGTTGTTTGCACCAGATGTATGATCACCGCCATTCCTGTCAGTGTTAGGCTTGCCATCCGACAATGTTGCAGCATGAGCTTCACCGTCGATCAATCAAAACATTCCTGAAAGAAGAAATCCCCGGATACAAAGGAAACCTATCTCTGCACAAGGTCTTATTTATATCTTCTTGTGTGTACTTTCTTTCATGCTTTATCTGCGGTTCTCTTATGTGTTGTCTTTACTCCGTCATTTGTATCAGCGGTGCGTTTGGCATCCTCAGAAATGCGTACGTGGCATGAGCTTCGACGTTGATCACTCACAAGCACTCCTCGAACGGAGGAAAGCCGACGGGAACACAAAACGTCCCTCTGAACCAAAGTATTAACTTCTTTCTGTGCCTTCTCCTACCCTGCCCGAACCTACCCGAACCTACTTTACCCTACCCTACCCTACCCTACCCTACCCTACCCTACCCTACCCTACCCTACCCTACCCTACCCTACCCTACCCTACCCTACCCTACCCTTTTCGTGTTGCCACCCTCGCCGTCCTTCTTTTGTTTGTGCAGCCCCGTGTGGAACTGGCTGTTCTTTGCAGGGGAGTGCATCCTTATGATCGGCGTGTGGACGTCACACCTCCAGCGAGCCTTCCCTTCCATCCGGTGGGTGTCTCTACTCAAGTCATACGTAGTATCATATATATACCTATGTCTATATATATTTATATCCATACACTTGTAGGGCTGCGTGAGTTTGTTGCGCTAGGTGCTCGAGTTCTACACAGCCCTACAACAAATGTAGGGTTTGGCCGGGCTAGGCACTCGGGGTTTACGGCTAGGTTTGCTTGCAAAACAGTTTTGCGGCGGTTCAGCGTTTTTTGTTTGTTGTGTATCTGATTGGAGCCTGTTTTGGGGACGGACACCCCGGGCAGGGTTATCTTTCGAGTGGTTTGTCGTTTGGGGTACAAGCACGTCGAGATGGGTCAACACTTCGGGTCTACACGGAACAATGTGACAGGCCCCGCGTGTATAGTGAGGCGGTACTATCTGGGGGAAGGGGACCTCGTGCCCCTCAGCGAAATGTTTTTTTTTATCGCCTGCTGAGCTGCGTGTGTTTCGTGTTGGCAAGAGAGAGCTACCCCTGTTTTTTCGCGCGCTGTCTACACCACCACCAGAACGCCTCCGCCGCCGCTGCTGCTGACCTCCTCTTACCCCCCCCCCCTCCCCCCCGCTCATGTATTATATATGGGTTGGGTTGGCGTCGCTTGGCAACGACACTGTAAAACATGCCGCTCACTACGTGAGCTAGACATCCAGGGTACCGTTTGTTTTTTTTTTTTTTTTTTTTTTTTGGCGGTCGCCCACAGCTGGTCGTCTAGTTAGATCATTTGTGCGAAGTAAAGAACCTTTACTCTGCACAAGGGAATTGATCGTATCGCGTAGTGTTCAAGGTAAGGCACCCGCGAGGCAGTTCCATAGTACTCCCCCATTGCTGTCTCTGGAAGTGGCCACACCGGAAATTAAACTAACTCATTGAAGCTGTCATCCATATGCAAGTCCGCCTCACAAGCGGTTCTTAGTAGGATGCAGCTCACCCTTCATGCGACCGACCGGACACCTGACGGCGCTTCGCGCTTGGTGCAAGCAATGTCTGTCTGGTCGGTGGAAACCCGACATGCTCCGTCCCGGCATTGTAGGGATGCGAGGGTCCATGGTCATACGACTACAGCCATGCATGAGATCGAGTACATCTCTCCTATCGAGTACACCCCCCCCCCCCCCCCCTGGGATGGCGTAGTTGAGAAAGTATGGAAGGATATAGGGGGAAACCAAGAAGAGATGATGTCCGCCGGGACGTTTGGGAGGTACAAGGCAGAAGTAGAAAAAAGGATAGAAAGAAGGGAAAGGCTAGCGCTAAGAAACAAGGTGGAACGGAAAAACACTTAAAGAGATATACGGGGGATTGAGGGAAGGAATAGGAACGGAAACGTATCTGCATGGCCCAATGGACTTCGCGATTACGCTGAAACTGCGCCTTCGTGTAGGGGACCTGGAGCTGCCAGAAAGGAGAAAGAGGTATACCAGTAGCCGGGAGGAAGACGAAGTAGACGCACAGATGTGCCCGTGTGGCAAAGCAATAGAGAGTAGAACTCACGTGGTAGGATAATGTGAAATGTACAAGGAGGAACGGGATGTGTTCGGAGAGGAGATGAAGGAAAATAGACGAATGTGCTAGTACACGATCAACAGACAGCAGCGAGAAAACGATCGCCATGCCAGGGGATAGATAGTGGCCACGGATGGCGAAACAGGGAGGGGATAAGATCGGCAATAAATAATGACTATGTAACACGTGGAAACGACGTGATGAGCGCCCAACTGACGGAGGCCTCTCCATTACAGGAGTAGGAGCGGTGCTCCGTCTCGAAACGGAGGCGCCGTCAATGGACAAACGACTACAGTAAGGCAAGCAACAAATGAGTACGCCTCCCCCCGTCCCCCCGCCCGGCTCCGCCTCTCAGGGATCTGTGCACGATGGACGACCTGGTTGAGATCGACTCCAGCGTCGCCAACCAGGCGACGGTGTGCATCATGGTGCCCACCGCGGGAGAGAAGATGAAGAACCTCAAGCACGTCTTGCTGGGGGCCTACAGCCAGCGCCTGTGGCCGACGACCATGCACGCCAGCCTCCAGCTAAGGATCGCCGTCCTCGACGAGAAGGGCAGGAGGGAGGTGAGGGCATAAACAATGTTGGTTGGTTTGTTGGTTGAACCATAGTGATGACTTTTCAATTGGTTGGTTGGTTGGACCATAGTGATGGCTTTTTGATTGGTGGGTTGGTCCGTGCATAACTATGGTCGATTGGTTCGGTTCCGTGCATAACTATGGTCGATTGGTTCGGTTGGACGGTTGACAAAAAAAAAAAAAAACATGGTTGATTGGTGTGTTCGCGAAGAATTTGGTTGGCACCGTTTTTTTGTCGGGGTTTCTTGTAGTCCGGTTCCATTACAGAAAAATAGCGATCCTGGCGCGCGAAAAGTTAGAATCACCCTAAAGGCTGCTGGGAAAAAAGTGGCCGACACGACGCTTTGACCTGGTTATTGTTCTTGGGTTTGGGTTTGGGTTGACCCTGTGGGCCGTGGGATTCACCTGTTTGGTGAACCAACCAGCTCCTCGTGTTTGTTGGTTTCAGAGTTTTTTTTATGACGCAGCCTGACTGGGTTTGTTGATCGGACGAACCACACCTACCTGTTGACTGACGGGCTGGTTGATCGGAAAATACAGCTAGTACACGGCAGGTGTGTGTTGGTTTTTTGTTGTTGTGTAGTTTGAAACATCACTGTGGTTTGGTTTGTTGGTTCGTCGCTTGCGTTAGGTCGTTGGTTCGTGCGCGGCTTGGTTGTACAAAACATGTTTTTTCGGTTGCCACCCGGATCACTGCTGCGGGGGACCGTAGTAAACAGGACCTACGGCACACACTAAAACCTACCTGGTATACATTTCTATTTTTCTTCCGACAACATTTGGTCCTATTTACTATGGTCCCCCACAATAGTCGGGGACACAAGCAAGCGACTTTTTTGTTGTTTGGTTGTATCATGAACTCACAAAAGCGTTGTTGTATCTGTGTCCAACTCACGGGATTGACCGCTTGTTTTGTCCAACACACCTCGCGTGATTGGCTCCGTCCATCGTTCGTGCAATCGGTTTCGTCCGTTCTTCGGGTGATCTTGGAGTATGTTGGATCGGTGGCGTGCGTGCATGCTATGTTTGCTTCCGATCACAACCGGGAATGGTTCGCCGATGACGAAAAACGGTACACCGTGTCCCTCGTTCGTCGAAATTTATTATTTATTAACTAGTTCGCACAGGTCCAAGTCACACAAAATGTTTTTTTTTTTTTCATCGCAATTCGAAGCGAGTCGACGAGGGAGATAACTGGGTGAGCATTTGAAATATTCTCGCGATAAAAAAGAAAAGAAGACACAAACGTTGTAGCGGCGAGGGGGGAGGAGAGCCTGCAATGTGACCCCGGATCTGAGATACGGCCAGGAGGGAGGGAGGGAGAGAGAGAGAGAAAAAAAAGGGCGACGAAAATAAAACGTGAAAGAAAAAAGATACCGAACAGTGTTTTTTTCTGGTTTTCGCCCGTCACACACAAATAACAGAAAAATAATGAAAAACAGTAGGGCGACGATAATAAATGGAAAAAAGAAAGAAAGAAAAAAAAAAGCATGTTTTTTTTTTTTTTTTTTTTCCCTCATCACAAACACAAAAAAAACTCTTTTGGTGCGCGTTCCAACGTGCGCTGTTTTTTTTGTTTGTTTGTTTCTTCTCTTGTTTGTTCGTTGGTTTCTCCTATGGTTTCTCGTGATTGTGTCGGTCGTCGTTGATCCACGTGAAAAAAAATGCTTCGATTTTTCGTGTCATTTCGTGCTGTTGATCACATCTTGTTTATTTTTTTCGTTCGCGAAACGCAAAATTACCAGGTTCGTGACCTCGTCGAGAAGGTCTACCACCTGGCCGAGTCCCTGGCGGTCGCCACCGTCCAGCTGGAACTCTGCACCAAGTTCAACGAGCCTTTCATCTCCCCCAAGATCTTCATGGACTACTTCAACCAGGCACGTGGCGATTGATTCATTGGACCTAACATCGGTCTCTTAGCCACGCCACAGCCTTGATCCGCCCCCACCTAATCAGAGCTTTTCATTTTTTTTTGTTGTTTTCGGGGGGGGGGGGGGGGGGGGGGACGCGCTCAAAGAAAATCGAACAGGAAAATATTGCTCAGTGGGGAGCGCTGCTCTAAACCCCATGCTCCGCATCATAGCCTCTGCTCGGTAAGGTTGTTCGAGGATGGTCGTGTCACAGCCATCGTTCTACGGGGTTGCTCATATTCGGCGTTTCTGGTGGCCGGGCCCATAATGTCACGGTAGTGGAGTGGTGGCATATTTTCTGACCTCCTCCACCTCCCATCCGGAACATGGGACTTCGGAGAAGTTCGGCCACGCGGTCCGACCAACATTTCTCTGCGCTACACATGACTTCCTAAAACAACATGGACCAGTGGTAGCACTACTATGCTAACCCGGAAGCTGCGCACTTTCAGGAGCTGAATCGATCGGAAAAATACCGAGCCTGAAGGCGCAGCCTCTGCTTGGCGCTCAAGCCAAGGTCAACAAATGTTCGAGTCTCTTACAATGGGAGTTATAGCCCGTTTTACTGCTGCAATGTACCATTACCGAGGACCATAGTAAATAGGACCTACGGTACACACCAAAACCTATATATTTACCTGTTTTTACTAACAATATTTGGTCCTATTTACTGCGGTCCCCCGCACTAATTTTTGCGGAAGTCGAAAGGGTTACCGCCCGTGTTTGCTGCTTGTATGTGCGCGTGGGGTGCCGCTTGTTTTTTTAACGCCGCAGAGCCACCGTGCATTGCGCGCGTGATTTCAGCTTGTATGCGCGCGTGGTTCATACTTTGCACGTGAGGGCGGGGACAACCCTGCGCATGCATGCATGACTCACCTTGTCTACGCGTGATTTTTACCTGCGTGCGCGCGCGCGATGGTAAAGATTGCTTCCACACACATGCGTCTGATTTTTTTTTTTTTTTTTTCTTGTATGTGTGTGTGTTGTGTTTTTCCCGCGCGCGCGCGATGTCAAAACAAACAAACAAACAAAACAACACCCCCCCTCGCATCTCGCATCTGCTGAATGGGGGTCCTCAACGGATGAGAGATGCGGTAGAGTCCTCGCCGAGGCGTTCTTAAGACAGAAGTGTCACATTCGGTGGGAAAAAAAAAAACGAAAAAAACAAAAAAAAACATTCGGTGGGAAAAAAAAAAAAAAAAAAAAAAAAAAAAAAAAACGCTCTGAACCACCACGGAGCCTTTTGTCTCGGGCGCGCCAGTATTACGGGGGTCCATAGTTAATAGGACCTATGGTGTACATAAAAACCTGTATATGTACGTATTTTTACTAACAAAATTTGGTCCCATTAACTATGGACCCCCGCAATAGAAGGATGAGTATGCAGCTTGTGCTCTACGTTGTATATACACGTATGAGATGTGTGTAGCATCAATCGTGTTAACATTTTTGGAAACCCTTTGAATTTCGCTTTATGGCTTGGGGGCACATAGGCATATCTCAGAATTTTTCAGGGTGAACCTCTCCTCTGATGTAGAACGCCTCCACCCGGTGTGTATATATATATATATATACTACAGTAGGCCATGGTCTATTCGATTTTTCCTCAATTTGTGTTTTGAAAAAAACAACTCGGATTTCGAAAATTCTTCGTCGGGTTAAATGCGCTGTGGACTCAGGAACACACTTGCTACTAAATTCGAGTCGTGTAATACTTCCGAATAGTCTGAGAAATCGCCGACGAGTTTGGAAGCGATTATTGGCCACCCCAGCCTGACATAATGCCGGGGCGAAGCATTCGAGGTTTTGACCGACCAGGGGGGGAGGTACTCGTTTGTTCAAAAACTATCGCCTGAGACGTCTTCACCTCTGTAACGTCGTAACACGTTTTTCTTCTTGTATGTATGCTCTCGTATTTTTGTGTGTGTGCTTGTGTATTTGTGTGCGTGTATTTCGTGCGTGACCGACCGGTGGGTGCGAGCAGAGGGGGGCCACTGCCAAGGCCAAGAAGGCCGCTCCCCCCCGAAGACTGAAAGAAGGTGAGCGCCCTCTCTCCTTTTCACCACCTTAACTGCAATTTAAATCCAGGTTATCTTGATCGCCGCGGCAATCAAGTAAAGCGCAGGGGTGCGCGGCAAAAGCAAGAAAACGACGCCTCAGTCCTATTTACGGGGGACCATAGTATACAGGACCGAATATCGTTAGTGAAAATAGCGAAATATATAGGTTTTTGGGCGTACCGTAGGTCCTATTTAATACGGTCCTCCGTAACAAAAAAGATTTCTACAAAGAAAAAAAAATTCTAAAAGCAAACAAATGGGGTGGGGTGTTTCTGGACGACTTCACGAAAAAATGCACCAGTAATAGTTTTCCTACTTTTTGCTTTCCTTAGTTTTAACATACCCCCCCCCCCCCCCCCCCCCCCCCCCCCCCCCCCCCCCCCCCCCCCCCCCCCCCCGTCTGGGTCTCGAAAAGTCGAAAATGGGTATTAATAGCGGGGTGTCGAGATTTTTTTTTTTTTTTTTTGCTTCACGTATACCCCTGCTCCTACTGCTGCTGTACGTACAGCGACCTAAACATGCGAGAAATTAATATATTTTTTTTTGAATCGCCCGTCTGATTGCGGGAAGAGCGTGGTCCAGCATAGTGAGCGTGGCGAATCGTGGTTAGCGCGTGTGTGCCACTCTGCAGACTTCGTACTTTGCCAGGCCCGTGCTACGAGAATAGAGGTAGCACTTTTTTTATGCCTTCGAAGGCAAACACATTTCTGACCGGATGGGGCTCCTTAAGAGCAATGAGGAACTGACTGCCCCCAATGTCGTGTGCAATGTCATTTGATACATTACAACTTTTTTTTTTCTCCCGTCTCGATTTTTTTTTTTTTTATCAGGTTGGGTGAGAGAGAGAGAACTCCTTTTGAGTCAGGAGCCTCGAAAAAAAAAAGGAGCTACGTACCCCCTCCCTCCACCGTAGAACACTTCAGAAAATTCTCAGAAAATTCTCGGAAAATTCTTAGAAAAGTCGCACCCCTGCACTGCAGCACGCCTCTGCCAAATTCGAGAAACCCCTCCCACCCCCACATGTTGACATGATATCATATATACCTCGGCAACATGGATGGTCGATGCTCTTAAGTACGTACTCTAAGCGTCAGTTTCGTTTAGACAATTTTTTTTTTTTTTTAATTTCCTCTACTGTATGTATACTGCAAATCAAGTCTCGGAGTGATTTGATCAACCCGCCATACCTATAGCAGAGCACACGGTAAAACATCCGCGATCCCCCTGTCTTAACCCCTCCAGTACCGCAGTCAGTCCCGTTTTGGGGACAAATCACTTGGAATTAGAGTAGTTTGTCCCCAAATCGGGACTGCGGTACTAAAAGGGGGTTAAGACCAGTTTTTTTTTTATCACCCCGAGGGGCCATAGCAGCACATGATAATATAGTTGGTCTACTACATATTACGGGGGGGAGGGACAGCAATACTTACTTACTATACGTATTTTTCGGGGGACCATAGTAAATTGGACCAAATATTGTTGGTAAAAATAGGTAAATCTTCAGGTTTTTATGTACACCATAGGTCCTATTAACTATGGACCCCCGTAAATAACAGTAATTATCACCCTCTGTTCACACACCGTTCTACTTATGCTCCTTAGATGTGGGCCATGCTGTGTGCGGTACGGGGGACCACAGTAAACAGGACCAAATATTGTTACTGAAAACAGGGAACTATATGGGTTTTTGTGTGTACCGTAGGTCCTATTTACTATGGTCCCCCGCAATAATAACACCCATAGAAGTAATCACTGTTACGGGGGTTCATAGTAAATAGGACCTATGGTATACATAAAAACCTATATATTTACCTATTTTTACTAACAAAATTTGGTCCCATTAACTATGAACTCCCGTAATACCACTTTGTCCCACTACGTAAGCACCTGTCTTACGCTGATTTTTAGACAAAAATGTGTGCCTATATTTAGGGACAGAGCAGCAGTAATCAGGACCCGCGATGCGACCGAAAAACAGGTATCCCCCTGTGCTATCGCTCTGGCCGAGAATGTAGTCTCCGTTCGGACCCAAACGTGCACACGAAACCGAGCTTACATTCTCGGTCAGAAGTGGTCTGAACGTGACGTAGGAAAGCGCTCTTTTTTTTTGGGGGGTGGTGTCAAGGCTCCTCCTGTTGGCCCTAGTCTATACTGTTAACAGTTTTAGTGTACGGGGGGGGGGGGGGGGGGGGGGGGGGGGGGGGGGGGGGGGGGGGGGGGGGGGGGGGGGGGGGGTCAGTCCAGGCGTCAAACCGCGGCGTCCTATTACGGGGGTCCATAGTTAACAGGACCAAATATTGTTAGTAAAAATAGGGAAATATATAGGGTTTTGTGTGTACCGTAGGTCCTATTAACTATGGACCACCGCAATAGCTTTTCTATGACCACCGCCACCACCACCACCCCGTCCACCACCATCAACATCCCGTCCACCACCGGCATATGCTATGCCATGTTATATTAGGCGACCGGTGTTTTAGTTGGTCGCTCTATGGCCTCCTTAGGCGTTGATGTACGGGGTTTAGTCAGGCGGGGGAGGGGCGGGGGAGGGGGGAGGGAGGCGGGGGGGGGGGGCGGGGGGGGGGCGATCAGTCGAGGGATGAGACCGGGGTCTCCTGCCGCAGACAGCGTCAGTGATATTGGTTGAGGTGTAGTCTCGTGTTGGCTTGTTTCGCCTTCGCATGTTTTCCGTTAGCGCAGTCGCTCTTCCTCGCCCGGTGCTGGACGTGTTTAGGAGTCATGTGTGCGTATCTGTCTGTCTGTCTGTCTGTCTGTCTGTCTGTCCGTCTGCCGACGACGCCACTGGTAGTGAATAACACAGCAACCATATTCAAACGCCGACAGTGCCTTACGCTATCGCACGAAAAATTTAGTTCCATGAATAATACGTACGTACCCGATTTCAGCCCTTGAAGTGGCAGACAAAGATAGTTGGAAGCAGCGAGGACCACCGTGGTGATGCCGTTTAAAAAATAATGTCATTGTTTTTTTTTTTCATGTTTTGCTGCTGCTGCTGCTGCTGCTGCTGCTGCTGCTGCTGCTGCTGCTGCTGTTTTTTTTTCCTTTTCTTTTCTTATTGTTTTTTTTGTCCCCGGTGCCGCTTGTTAGGCTTCAAAGAGCTCTTCAACACGTCGCGCAAGATCCCGTCCATCATCTACTCCGCCCGCGCGAGCCCCGGCACCCCTAAGGTGAGACCTGCGTCCGAGCCACAACAGTAACGGCTTGTAAATGAAAAGGGGGGAGGAAGAGGGGGGGGGGGGGTATTCCTTGACTTTCAAGCAGACTGGGAGATTGCAAAGTTTTCCGAGGTTGGAGGGGGTGGCAATCTGGGTGAGGGGTAGGCGGGGAGGAGGAGGGGGGGGGGGGGGGGGGGGGGGGATCTGTGTGGCGCTGGATGAGGGTCGGGGGGGTCGAGGGGTGCAGGGATGGTCAGGGGAGATCAACGAGAGATTAAAGGCCGGCTGCTTGATCCTTGCCACCGTAAAATTGTGTCATTCATCGCACGTGCTGCTCGGCTGCAAGGCATTTGAGAGAATTGCGCATGTTGCACTACCGGGCGTAAGATGGCCGTGCGTGCATTTGACACACGGGGGCGGACGAGGCGCCCGTCGCAAAACTTTTTACTGTGAAAATTCCATTTCTACCCCCAGGGGTGAGAGGATGTTCATCGTACCGGGTTTGTATACCGTAAATACGCTTCGCATACCATCACGCCCTCTCCCGCACGACCGCGCCGTAGCACTGTGTCATGACACCCCACACGAGCACGACCGCAACCATACCATGTCATCGTTCCCCCTTGACAGCCCCTGCACCCCCCTGGCCCCGCCGACCCTCATCTAGCGCCAGGCGTTTGATCCCCCCCCCCAGATGCGACTGGCCAGACTCCTCACGTTTCGCTTCGCGCTTGGTGTAAGCAGATGTCTGCCCGGTCGGTGAAAACCCGACGTGCTCCGTCCCGGCATCGTAGGGATGCGAGTTTCTCTAGGTCGTACGACTACGACCCATGTATGAAATCGAGTACATTTCTCCTATCGAGTACACCCCCCCCCCCCCCCCTCCCGCCCCCCCCCCCCCGGCATGCCTCAATCAGCAACAGTAAACATGCCGCGGATCGCCCCCCCCCTTTCCCGCTAACCTCGGCCAGTTTTTGCGAACCCTGAGTCTGCTAGCCATACGCTAGAGGGATTATATATATATATATATATATATTCATCACCTGCAGGCAGAAAAAGTGGCCAAGCCTAACCGCACACACAAATGTGTAGCCGGTCGTCCTGGTGGACTCTAACTGTGGTACCCTCGAAAGCTGCTCATAAGAGTTGGTGCTGGAGTTCGAATCCTACGAGGATCAAACTCTTGAGTTGAATTCGCAAAAAATGAATAAAACACGGAGTCAGCCGCTGATGAGAGCGCCGGGTAGCGTGGGTAGGAAGGGCTGAGAAGTCTTCTCGCGATGAAAACAAAAACGCCTGCCAAGGAAGGAACAGGAGGGAGATAGAAGAGCCTGCTTTGCTTCGTGGCCCCGGGTCTGAGTTGCTGTAAGGAGTGAGAAAAGAAGGGCGGAGAAAATAAATAAGGCGGGGAAAATATATAAAAACGTCTGTGATCAACGGTGAGGCCCGTGCTGCTGCTACTACTACTACTACTACTACTACTACTACTACTACTACTACTACTACTACTACTACTACTACTACTACTACTACTACTACTGCTACTACTACTACTACTACTACTACTACTACTACTACTACTACTACTACTACTACTGCTGCTACTACTACTACTATTAATACTATTAATGCTACTACTACTACTACTACTACTGCTACTACTACTACTACTACTACTACTACTACTACTACTACAACTACTACTACTACGACTACTACTACTACTACTATACTAATAATAATAATGATAATATAATAATAATCAATAGTAATGATGACGATATCGTTTGATACAGGTAAGCCCGAAGGCCGGGAACATGAACGCCGATATATTCCCGAACTCCCCCGGAGAGGAGCCAGTCATCGGCGACGCGGCCCGCATCGTGGTCGTCAACGACGCTCGACACCGCCTCAAGACGGAGTTCCTGCAGCGCACTGTGCCGTACTTCTTCAAGCTCAACCGACGGACGGCCAAGAATTACTCCTGGGCGGACGTGGGCTTCGTGCAAACGCCCCAGCGGTTCGAGGACCTGGGGGACGGGGACCCGCTCGGGAACCACGCCGTGCTCACGTGAGGCTTTATTCTCTCTTCTTTCTCTTTTTTTTTTGTGTGTGTTTATCGTTATTATTGTTTTTGTTTTTTGTTTTTTTATTTGTGGACGTATGTATATTATCGCTTTGGACTGATGTGCACTTACCTCCTTCAAAGGCGGTAGGTACGTTTTTTGCTTGTTTACCAATAAATAGACTCGGAAACTATAACCCAACCGATCCGGGGTCCTTCCATATATATATTTTTTTCGTTCATTTTTTTTGTGTTTCGTTGGTTGTTGCTGTTGTTGTTGATGTTTTTTTTTCGTGAACCTATGTTTATCTTCGCTCTCGGCTAATGTTGCGCTTCCTTCAACGGAAAACAAACGGCTTATTTCTTGATAATTAGACTCGGAAAATATAACCCAACCGGTCCGGAGTCCTTCCATAGTTTTGTTTTGTTTTTCAGTTGTATTTTTGTGCATGCATGTTTACGTTTTTTTTTTTTTTTTTTTTTTTCGGGAACCACGCCGTGTGCTCTCACGTGAGTTTTTTTTCCTTTTGCTTCTTGTTTTTTTTTGTAGTTATCGTAGTTTTTGTTTTTGTTTTTGTTTACTTTTATGTTCAGTTTTGATTATGGGTATGTAGCTTCGCTTTTGTTTATGTTTCATCTTTTGTTTTTTTTTTCTTGTATAAATCCTTTATTTTTTGCTCATTTTTTATGCTTCGTACTTTGTGCCTTTGTTGAGTGTAATTTGGGTGTGCTTCCTTGGTGATTGTTTATGATGTTTGCCATCCGAAAATGTGCAGCGTGACCTGGTACTGGGGGACAGAGTGATCAGGACCCAATATTCAATATTTTCAGTAAAAATAAAAATAGTAATATATATATATGTTTTTTGGGTAAATGATGGGTCCTGTTTACTGTGGTCCTCCGCAATAGCTTGGCTTAAACGTCGGTCGCTCATGAAGGTTTGTTTTTCTTGGGACCAGTGGGAGAGGATGGGACAGGAAAGAGGGATCCCGAATCAAAATTATAAAAATACAAATACGACGACGAATTCGAATCACAAAACTCAGATTAACCAAAACCGCAGCCGAAAAGCGAAGGAACAAACAACCCAACAAAAAAAACACGAACAAAACAAGCAAGCAAACCAAACCAACCAAAACATACCAACGAACGAACGAACCGAACCGAACCGAACCGAAACCGAAACAAACCAAAACCAAAAGCCCGAAACCGAAAACCGAAAACCGAAAAAAAAACTAATACCAAACCGAATACCGAAAGCCATAAAACCGTGTTCCAACACTTTTTTTTTTTTTTTTTTTTTCCGCTCCGTCCCGCACTATTACGGAGGACCATAGTAAATAGCACCTACGGCACACACAAAAACCTATGTGTTTTACTATTTTTACTAACAAAATTTGGTCCTATCAACTATGGCCCCCCCGTAATAGGTTCTTCGTGTCCAACGTGAGCAAGGACGGAGTCGGCGGCGTCTCCTCCTGCGGGCAGGGCAGCCTCTGGCGCGTCGACGCTCTCCGAGGCTTGGCCGCAGACGGCACGCAGACCGTCGACTCCGTTAAGTCTCCGGACATCATCGGGCACGACTGCGGCTTCCGGTCGGAGGTTCTGATCGAGGACATTCACACCTCCCTGGAGTTCTTCAAGCAGCAGTGGCGGTCGGCGTACGTGTGCGAGCCGGGGGAGACCCTCGCGGTTTGCGTGGAGCAGCCCAACACCGTCGCTTGGAGGGTCAAGCAGGTGAGCGCGGGTAGTGGGAGGGTTTTTTGTTGAAGGGCTGTGGCCAATATAAGGTAGATCTTGACCCAATTGGGTCGCAATCGGGTACATACTATGTCTAGCCAAGAAGCAGAAAACGCGCGCCACGAGCGGTGTTTTTTGTCCATGAAAACCCATTTAAATAAAAAGAAAAAGAAGAAGAAAAAAAAAACTGCACCTGAAAATTAAATTAAGCGTGTGGCCTCCGAAATCTAAAATTGTTTTTTTTTTTCTTTAGGGTAAAATAGGCCGTAGAACACAACATCGTGAACATCATACCAATGAGGTCTTGAGCCATGCCAAGCAAAAGGAAAAACGTGCGCTGTCAAGGGTGGAGGGATATGTGTTCCACACTAAAACCTACCAGGTAGTAGTTTTTGGGTGCCAGTCGAGGCATGCCGATCCCCCACCCTATTCGAGTGTTGTTAATGCCAGTAGCGTTTTTTTTTTTCCCTCTTTTGTGTATGATGTCCACACAAGGATGTAGATAAAAGTGCCACTACTGTCGCTGTGTATTATTACGGGGGTCCATAGTAAATACGAACAAATATTGTCAGTAAAAATAGGTAAATATATAGGTTTTTATGTATACCATAGGTCCTATCAACTATGGACCCCCGTATGGCTTCCTTGGAACCTACCCCCCGGAACTCCCCCCCCCCCCCCCCCCCCCCCCCCCCCCCCCCCCCCCCCCCCCCCCCCCCCCCCCCCCCCCCCCCCCTCCTCTATGGTCATACGACTACCGGTCATGCATGATAATGAGTACACCCCCCCCCCCCCCCCCTCCGTCTCGAGAGGGATGCGTGGTCAATGGTCAAGTGACTACGGTAATCAACAAATTAATACGCCCCCCCTCCCCCCCCCCCCCCAAAAAAAAAAAAAATGACCGCTATACCACCACCACTAGGTGTTCCGCTGGCATATTGGCGCGGTGCAGCTGCTGCTGAAGGACGGGCCCAGCTTCGTGTGCACCTCCAAGATGCCCACCCCGTTCCACAAGATGTTCGGCCTCGACTCCCTCACCTACTACATCCAGGCCGTGGGAGGGTTCTTCATCATCTTGATGTGAGCCTGTCTGTGGGCGCCCGCGCTATTACGGGGGTCTGTAGTTAACAGGACCTGTGGCATACATAAAAACCTATATATTTAGGTATTTTTACTAACAATATTTGGTCCTGTTTACTGTGGGCACCCGCGCTAGCAGTGAGCGACCGCCGTGGACTTCTGCTTGCCTTGTAGAGGTGGCGCCTAGTTTTTCTGAGGCCCCTTACTTGAGAAGCTCTATACCCCCCTTTCCTCCCCCCCCCCCCCCCCCCCCCCCCCCCCCCCCCCCCCCCCCCCCCCCCCTCACAACCGGTTCTTAGTAGAGGATGCAACTCACACACTTCATTCGTCTCGCCGAAGACCTCGCGGCGATTCGCGCTTGGTGCAAGCAATGTCTTGCCTGGTCGGTGAAAACCCGTCATGCTCCGTCCCGGCATTGTAGGGATGCGAGGGTCTATGCTCATACGACTACGGCCATGCATGATAACGAATGAGTACACCCCCCCCCCCCAGTAGAGCATACGGGAAAAAAAAACGTATTGAGCGCCCCAATGTTGGAGGTGTCTCTGATAGAAAAAGATGCGCGGTCAATGGTCAAACGACGAAGGCAACGAAGTAGTTAGTACGTCCACCCCCCCCCCCCCCGCTCAACCTAATAGCCCGCAAGCAAAATATAACCATTATATCAAACCTCCCAAAATAGGTGATTTTAGGTCTTTGATATTGCCCCCCCCATCCCCCCCCCCCCCCCCCCCCCCCCTCTACTCCGACGAAAGAGGTGCGTGGTCGATGATCAAATAACTAACCCAAGCGATAAATAAGCCCCCCCCTCCCCACCCCCCCTGCTCCGTATCGAAAGGGATGCGTGGTCAATGGTCAAAAGACTAAGGCAAGCAACAAATGAGTACCCCCCCCCCCCCGGTGCGAACTCAATATACGAAAATATAGGCCCATCATGTTCAGCATCTTCCAGGAGACCCCGTGCAACACCGTAGACCTCGAGTTCATCTACTACTTCTTCCCGTACATCATCACCGCCACCATACCCACCATCCTCGCCGTGGGCTGGAAGAACGTCAACCCCAACCGGGTCCTCACCGACGAGCAGTTCTGGCTGTCCACGTGCTACGTACAGGTAAGAGCGAGCGGCAGAGAGAGAGAGAGAGAGAGAGAGAGAGAGAGAGAGAGAGAAAGAGCAAAAGGGTGTAGGGGGTGGAGTGGTGTGATGTGGTGGTGGTGGTGGAAGGGGGGGGGGGGGGGGCGGCGGGGGCGTACTCTGTTGTTGATTGCCTTAGTCATTTGACCATTGACCACGGATCCCTTTCGAGACGGCTGGAAACGCGGGGGGGGGGGGGGGGGGGGGGGGGGGGGTTGGTGGCGGGTGATGGCAGTGGGAATTGGTGGTGGTGTGGGGTGGCGAGTAGTGGGTGGTGGTTAGTAGTTAGTAGTGCTGTTGGTGATCGCTGGAACTGTGGTGCTCTTGTGGTGGGGGCTGTTGTTGTTGCTGTTGCTGCTGAATGTTGACGCATCCCTGCTCCGGAGAAAGTCCGATTCCACAAGGACGGCCTGACCTGACCCTCTCTCGCCTCTGCGGCAGCAGCAGCAGCAGTACCGTCGCGTCGCGATTTCGTTTTTTTTTTTTTTTCGTTTCGTTCACCTTAGACCTATATGGCAATGTGAAAGCGAAATATCAATAAAAAGTTTGAATTCCGAAGATACCCGCCAAAAATGTTTAGAACACGCTTCCTATGGGCACGTTTGAAAAAAAAAAAAAGTTCCCAACATTTGGACAAGCTCGAAAAAAGCAAATCTGGGGCCGATGTTGGGCCAAGATCGGCTTGAGAAAAAACTCAGGCCGATCTTTGGTTCGAAGCGGCGGGATTCCGAGTCCTCGACAGACATCGATCGACAAAACCAACGATTGCGTCATGAGTACTGAACGGAGCGCGCTCGTTAGGGGCTCCGACCCACCCTTGGGTCACCGCCTTCACACAATGGCCAGTGACGTGCGGCGGGAGCTGGCCAGGCGTACGAAAAAAAAACAAATAGCCGCTGGTGTGTACAAAACAGAAGACAAAATTTCTCGACTCGTCTCGAATGGCAAAAAACAGGCTTTTTTTTCAGGTTCGGGGGGATACCGCAAGACGCCGCCGGCAAGCTCTCACCCCCTCGAGCATGTATTCACTTTCTATCTTCGATGCCGTCATTCATACTCGTTAGCCTTGCCTGACATCAAGCGGGTTGGCCGTGGGCTGAGTCTACATCGAGATCGAGCATCTATCGTCGCACGAGCTGATTTTTATCAGCTTGTTGACAATTTTCAACGAGAAAAAATAAATTGCGCCGCCTGCAGCTGTTAGAAAAAAAAGAAGGAAAAATCAACAAACATTTTTTCTCTTTTTTCCCACAGCGGCGGTACGATGATATTTTCGGCTGTTTTTTTAAAGCAATATTTTTGAAAGAAAACTTTTGGACTTCGCGTTTCCATTGGCATAGGTCTTAAGGCTTGATGTTTGTTTCCACGTATTTAGACAAGAACGAAAATTGTACCGGTAACTGCTTTCGCAATGGGAGTGATGAAGCTCGTAAATAAACTATGTTCTTAATATTAATACCTGGTACCCATTTTTCAAACCTCCTCCCCCCCCTTCTTCTCCCCTTTCTCCCCGCGCCACCCCGATCCCCATCCACCTTCCTACCCCCTCGCCCCCGCCCCCGCCCCTCCCCCTCCCTGGTGGTCTTGTGTCTTTGGTCTTCTCCCCTTCAAGATCTGGGCGTTCGCGCTAGGCATTTGGAATCGCATCACCTGCGCTAACCCAGACAACGCGTGGAACCTGGTGTGCCCCGTATGGCCCCTGGGCTTGCTCTTTTGCCTCCTCATCGTCAGCGCCGTCAACACCACCATCTACTGGATGTACTACTTGTGAGTTTTTTTTTTGGTATCGCGGGGACCAAATTCGCTGTGTAAAAATACTGAATGAATTGGTTTTTGTGTGTATGATGGGTTCTGATTGTTTGTGTCCCCCCTAGGAAAGCGCATGCCATGCTGTATTTGCAGCATGGTTTTTGCCCCCACTCATGAGTCTCATGAGTTACGCAATAATACGGCATGCCATGCCTTACCCAGACCTTATTTGAACAGCTCTGAAGAGGTGCCTTAGAAGCCGGGGGTGCACGAGAAAAAAAAAAAGAAGAAAAAAAAGAAAAAAAAGAAGGGGGGCACACTCGCCAGCCACCATGTCGGAAAACATTGCAAACATACTTGTCGGGTTGGGAACTATATATAGCTAGTTGTCAGAAGTAAAATGAAACTTTTTTTTTTGTTTGTTTCAAGTTTTGTTTTCCTTGATTTTAGCAACCCCCCCATTCTGTTCGAGGTTGAAAAAAAAATGCGAGGCGTGCATGTTTTTATTGTGTCGTGTACCCTTTACGTCGTAGGCATGCCCTAAGCTGAACAATACTGAGGAAATACAAAGGCTGGGCGCTGACACAGCACAGTAGGTGCCGGCAGTAGTAATCTCCTGATTATCCCAGCCAGTATAATCCCCAGTAACGTTCCCTTACGTACGCCCAAGAAACACGCCATATTATAGTACGAAAACCCACTATTACGGGGGGCCTTAGTAAATAGGACCTACGGCACACACACAAACCTACATATTTCCCTTTTTTTATCAACAATATTTGGTCCTATTTACTATGGCCCCCCGTACTATTACTAAATGCGCTTCGGGAGCATAGGACCAAATATTGTTAGTAAAAATAGGTAAACATATAGGTTTTTATGTATACCATAGGTCCTATTAACTATGGACCCCCGTAACGGTATACTGGTACAATCCAGTATATTCGCCACTGACCGAATCAGCCAGAGACTGCCCGGCCCTGCTAGTAGGAGCCGCCCAAAAAGACATACGTTGTCGCCAGAATAATACCTGCGTTTTTACGCTTTTTTTCGTTTTATATACCTCTACATGGTAATGTATAGGTCGTGGCACAAGCTTCATCGGGTCGATCTCCCGTTTTGTGTTTCTTAAGGTCAAGTGTTGAGCAGCAAAAACACAACCATTTATTAAGTATACAATTTTGAACTTTAGGCTATACGTGGTTTCTAGATGGACGGAGGGGGCAGGCAGGGGGAAGAACAGTACACAACCATTTATTGGATCTACTATTTGAGTTTTGGGCTACATACGGTTTCTAGATGGACAGAGGGGAGGGGAGGCGGGGGGGGGGGGGGGGGGGAAAGCAGCACACAACCATCCATCGGGTGTACTATTTGAGTTTTGGGATACATATCATAAGGTCTTACATGGACAGAGGGGGCGGGGGGGAGGGAAGAGACCAGTACACGACCATCTACTGGGTGTAATATACGAGTTTTTGGAAAAACCAGGTACCCTGCACAGTTTCTGGATGGACGGAGGGGGGGAGTACGCAGGGGAGGGGGGTAGAAGGGAGAACAGTACACACCTATCTACTGGGTGTACTACATGTGATCGTTCTGGAATAGAGGGTTTCTAGAGGGAAGGAGGGAGGGCAGCGGGGGAAGGGCGGGGAGGTAGAGGGAAGGTGCGCACCAACCACCGTCCACTGGATGCTCTACTCGTTAGTTTTGGGATGGCTGGCGTTATTGTCTATATATATTGAAAAATTGGGAGAAAGTGCCTTCTTACGTACCAATCCTCAATCGATGCTAATGCTAATGTCGCCGCACACAACAGGGAGTTCGACCAGGACGGCATGTGGATCTTCCTGGCGTCGTTCGGCGCTTGTCTTGTCGTGATGTACTCCATCTGGTCGATGGTGAAGCTATGGTGGCCGGGTTGGGTCGCTCTCCCCTCCGCGTACCATCAGAAGTTCTGCTACATCCTCATGTTCATCGCCCTCTCGAGCGTGCTCGCTACGTTCATCTAGTAGTTCTCTTTTTCTTTTTCTTTTTTAGAGGCAAGAACGAGGGTGTGCCGCAGCAGGAGCAGCAGCAGCAGCAGCAGTGGCAGCAGCAGCAGCAGAAACATCAGCAGCAGCAGAAGAAACGCGAAATTACACGCGAGATGGTGCATGCAGAACAGCCGCAGCAGCAGCAGCAGCAGCAGCAGCAGAGCGGCAGCAGTAGCAGCGGCAATAGCAGCAGCAGCAGCAGCAGCAGCGATCAAAGAAGGAAAAAAAAAAAAAAAATACGAGGTAGATGCCCTCGGCCATCGGATTCTAAGCGCCACTGCTGCTTGTAACAGCTTGTGTCCACGTAGCGGAATACAAAGGATGGTGAATCGTTTGTGTGTGTGCCTGTGCTTTTGCTTGTACCTGTATCATGTACGTTCGTTTCTGTATTTTGGTATGGATCAAACGGTCTGCCCACAGCGCAGCACGGCTCACCAAATACCGAGTATCCGATATACTGCCAGGTGTATCCCCCTTTTTTTGTGCTTGTCGCACGGTGGGTGGCTTACGATCTGGTCGGGAGGGAGAGGGTGTGTGGTATTCCAGGCGTTAAGTGTGTTTTGCTTTGTTTTGTTCGTCTGTTTTTTTTTTTTAACGGAAGGATGTTCCTTCGACGTTTTTCTCGATATTCGAAGTTCGAAATATCGGCATTCGATACGTATTTTGATACCAGATATCGGAGAATCGGTATGAGATTTATTTCGATATATCGATATTTTGATGTTGATAACAGAATAGGCCCACTACGGAGCGAGAAAAAATACATTGGTATTTTTCGTGGCGAGCAGGTGGGTTCGTGGGAGAGTAGGAGGGGGTGGCGGTTGGTTGGTGGGTGGGAGAGTGGGACGAGGAGGATGCTTGCTTGGTTTGGGAGGTGGGGGGGGGGGGGGGGGAGGTGTACTCATTATCATGCATGGCCGTAGTCGTGTGAACTTAGACCCTCGCATCCCTGCAATGCCGGGACGGAGCGCGTCGGGTTTTCACCGACCAGGCAGACATTGCTTGCACCAAGCGCGAAGCGAAACGTGAGGTGTTGGGCGAGTCGCATGAAGGGTGAGCTGCGTCCTGCAAAGAACCGCTTCAGAGGCGGATTTTCTTGCTTATGGGATGACAGCATCAATTGATTGATTTAATTTCTGGTGTGGCCGCTTCCAGAGACAGCAATGGGTTTTACTATGTAGCTGCCTCGTGGGTGCCTCGCCATATACACACTACCTGATACGATCACCCCCCTTGTGCGGAGTAATGGTTCTCCCCGCACAAAATTGATCTAACTTGACCGCCAGCCGTGGTTAACTGCCAAAAAGAGCGGCGGCGGGGGGGGGGGGGGGGGGGGGGGGGGGGGGGGGGGGGGGGGGTCGACTATACCGCTGTAGCGGCCTGTGCACTATACATTGAACATGCCAAAACGGCAAAACCAGGCGAAATGCGATTTCAAGTCGAGCTACCCGGAACACATGGCAACAAATATACGCGCGGTTACGGCCGCCTACAAGAAATGCGTTCTCGATCCCCTCCATGTTTGAAATACTCGCCATGGCAGACGCAAACCTACTCTCTCCCTGTCCTCGAAAATGTATTGGTCCAGGGTTCGTAACGTGGGGTGTTTGACCATAGCTAGCTAACCAAAAATGTTGAAATCGACAAACACCTTACTAAACGACCGCCACGAAAGTTGAGAACGGAACATTCATCTAGACGACACATCGGCGACAAAAGAACGCACAATATCGCGGCATCCTTTGTGCGGTGGCTTTAAGGAGTACTACGCTCATCACGTCCCTCATCAGCCGGCAGAGAAACGAGTGAGTATGTGTCAAAGTGTGGGGAAGTTGAAACTCTAGGGGACCCGAAAGTAAAGAAATGGTAACAAAAAAATGTATTATGTCGGTGCCACGAGCACACTTCGATGTGCAGCGGGAAGAAGGGACAACTCGGGAAGGAATGGCATACGTGTAGGTGTGAGATTGCCACGTATTATGTGCTTTCACGTTCAAGTCACTCCCGGTCAAAAAAGAGTCCACTTCGATGCCACGGAGTGGGTCCTGGTTGGACATCCTGGCTGAACTTAACACCCGCAAGGCGGATGCTTCCGTTCTCCGCGTCATTGCCCCTGGGATGGCCGATCAAGGCCTTGGTTCGTTTTGCAACGCGTACCTCCATCGCTGAATCGCAATTCGAATAAAATTTGAAGTATGAAACGCGTCTCTTTGGACCGCATACCTTCCCACTACATCATTCGCTGTATGCCTGGACTCGATGACGGTTTCCAACTGGATGACCAGTGCAACGCGGCCAGTAGTGTGCGGATGTATAACGAGGGCATGTCTCAACTCCCCCCCAAAAGCACGTGAACAAATATAATGGAACGAGACTGCTCGTGGTCATTCGGTCCCTGCGGAATTCTGGACTTCGCCAACCAAATGAGTACGAACGGTACATTTTAAACATGCCACGGGAAATTGGCGTCCACCTGCATCTTGGGTGTGGTCCATTTACATATGACAGCACTCTTTTCTTCCGTTCGGTCGGGCCGTGTTGTTCTCCCAGGGAAGAAGTACGGGCAACACGTTTGTTCTCTTCCAAGGCATACTGGGTTTGTCGGGCTGCACTGAATACATACTTTTCCACAACCAATCAGCCCAAATTTACGTGGCAAATACTGTTCCATTCAGCTCCCTCCAACGCTGCCTGGCACTGATTAAGACACGCCCTATGTGTCAAGAAGAATGAGCAGTGCGTTTCTACTAACGGCTCATGCCCGATGTCTTGATTCGATCTCAGAGAATCAATTTAAGGTGGGGATGGAAAACAAGACACTGAATAAAACCGCTACTGCTACTTTAGATATTGGAAACTGCCGCCAACCAGCCCGATTGCTTTTAGATTGACACGCTACAATATAATACTGCGATTCTTACGACTAACCTCGCAGATACGCTCTAGTGGACGACGACGACCACATCAAGTGCACTAACCGCAAGTGCAGCAAAGAACAGTGCTGCGAGAAGGCTGATACCCCTCCCGATTAAATCCAACAAGAGTTTGGTGTTGAAATGTATGCACCATAAACGCTGAACTACACTAAACGCTTGGCTGGGTTGAGCGGCATACCAATGGATAATGATCAAACCGGATACGTTTAACGGCGTCGATCGACGTTTGCCTTTGATTGAAATATCTGATATTCGATGTGCAACCGCTATTTCCAATTGAAATTTAGCGTCTGAGACGGTGTGCTACGATTCAGAGACGGTATACTGCGACTCCTACGACTGCCCTAATCACTACAGCCAGAAGTAAGACGTGATGACATCAAATGAAACTACTCCGGGTGCAAGTATCGGTGTCAACCGTACTTCTCTTTTCGAGTGTACCCACTCTAGTGCGTATTGATATACCGAACCCGTTACTGCTCCTTACATAATCAGTGAGATAAATGTAAAGGGGCTGCTCTATTGGGTATTGTGGTACTTCTTCCTCTCGTAAAATGCAAAGTCGATGCCCTAAACGTGTACCTCTCGGATAATATCTCCTGGTAGAGCTCAACCTGTGATTGAGTATGGGTGGAATCATGACCTCGTCCCCACACTCGAACAACGATTACATTTAGCAATACGACCACGGGTTTAGCACATCCTTGGATACACCGTGAGAGCAATTCACGCACTGGCCTGAAACACAAGATATATAGCGAATCATCAAAAATGTCAGAACGCGCGAATGGTATGCTGACCAAATACAACATTGATTGTGTAAATCTACGACGCAAATGGATGCCAACTGTACATTTAATGGACCCAGGTTGGTTGGCACCCCAACACACACACCACCTCGAAGAGGTGTGACCACCCTCAGGTAAACGTTTCACGTGGGGCTGGCAAACCAATAGCAGTCCAACGCACCCACTCGAGGCGAACCGGTTCAACATACCTATGCCGATATTGAAATGTTTATCAAAATGAGCTCAGCTGAAATCTAGTCTTCCTGCTATGTGCTAGGTGACAACTTATTTCACGACAGGATACGACGAAATAATAATGCTATCACTGATGACGGTGACAACGTCAACTACCACATCATCTATAATTTTGCGTCGGGAGGTAAGGATACGCCCCCTGCGTGCACAGTCGTTCGCCAAGCACACTACAAAAGGGTTCTGAGAGGACTATGGCTTCGGTGATTGATCGAATCCATACAAAGTATACTGCTGTATCGCTGATTACACACACCGATTCTTAAGGTGAAACGCGTGCAGCTGTAGGAACTTTATTTCGTTTACGCGCTATTCATGTGAGCTATTCGACGCATGGTGAAGATCTATCGAAGTCCGGGTACACAATTTAGTATTGCACGAAGAAACACGCGCCCTCCTCTTATGGTACGTATCCACATTGTCGTGGAGAATATTTCCTCTGTAAACATTGCATACGCCCGAACCTGCTAGAGGAATGGAGGCCTTCACCGGTGTCGTACGTGCTTGGCCGTGTGCTGGAACTGCGTTGCCGTATCCGTCGAAATGTTAAATGTAACTCCACGCCCACTAAAAATTGGAGCGTGTTCAATCATGATGCAGGTTGGTCGATGGTCCCGTAGTACGGCATCCAGGATATATCCGGTGGTGCTGCGCGTGCAGATTTTGCCGATGGCTAGGTTGGTCTTAAAGCCGGCGAAACCACCAGTTAAAGGCGCAACGGTTTGAGCGTGGATCATCAACAAGTCACTTCAGATGTGATCCGTTGTGTGTAACGATGGGTCATGGTACTCAGATGCTCTCGTGTATCATGTTGATATTTCAGCTTGCATTCTTTTGGCATCATACGAGCTTGCCACCTTAGTATTTGGTTGGTGGCTCGGAATGAAATCAGCTTCGTGGATCGACACTGCAGGAGTACAAGGCCACTCATTTGCGTGTAAACAAAACCCCACTTTGCAATAGCAATGGAGTTCTTCTTCTTCGCAATCGTCCGGGTCGGAGATCAGCACTACAAGATGTTCATAATTCTCCAGTAATTTTCAGACACTGATTGACCAGGTGCCATCGCAGGGACGCACTCTACGCTAGGTTTTTCGTAACGGCACAATCATCAGCTCTTACGATCGAAGGTCTGCCCCTTCACGCTATTAGACTGCAGACATAATGTCGTGAACGCGTTTGACGGCCATTAACACAGCAACAGTCCCGGCGCCGCTCGCGTGCGCCGTTCCGGAAACGGTGGAAGAAACAAAGATGTATCTGGATCGGTTCCACGATTAAATACGTCTACTTAACTATATACGTCTTTTGTCACTGGCATGACAAATATCTAGAAGGAAGACGGCGACGCAGAAACCAGGCGCACCAACAACAGTATCGGTACGATGTCTGGAAATGAATAAGCGTGGCGTTTTCCGGAACGCCTGTTGCTATTTATATTATCTTATATTCCCAGCGCTGCTGGTCGTGTTCAGCGTGGTGGTGACTCAATAAGTCTGTCAATTCGTTTTTTGGTTTGAGGGCGTGATGCTGTTTGTGCAAACGAGTTCAGATGGTTTCGACACGGGCGTACGCGGGCCGGGGTCAACGCGGAGGAAATATGTAAGGTGGTTCAAGCCAACAACTATAAAGGGTGGTGTTTTCCTTCTTTCTTTTTTCAATTAGTAGAAGAATGTCAGGCTACATGGCAAGATGAGCCTACGGTCGTGACAAACGTTCTAGAGACCGCAGTACAGCGGCATGCCTAGCCAGTGCGCAGGGGCGTCAAGCACTGCGTTAAACGGATACACACTGCAGCCAACATTGTGCGGCCGATCTACCCACTATACACCTTGACTTGCCCAACATGGCTTGAGCAGATTCCAAACAAGTGATTTAGTACTGTACACACGAAAAATGTCACTATTACGGGGGACCATAGTAAGTAGGACCAAATATTGTTAGTAAAAATACCTAAATATTTTGTTTTTTTTATGTATGCCATAGGTCCTGTTAAGTATAGACCCGTGTAATAGTAAGAGCCAAAGGCGCACGTTTTCGGGGACACCATGAAGTACGGATTTAAGGATCGTGCTCAGCAGAGAGACGCTATGGCAGGTAGTGTCACGGGCGTTGTCACAACTATGTTTTCAGCATTGCTCAGATCGTGGTTTGTTATTTGCCGGCCCATACTGTGTAGTTACGAATCAGTATCACGTACTATAAGTACAAATGTGTGATAGAAAGGGGGCGTCTCGTCCATCTCGCTACATTGCTCTAACACAAAAACATCACAGCTGCCACTAGCGAGCGTAAAGAAATGTTGCTGTTACTCAGTCAAACAACGGCCGGTAGGGCATATCTATGATAGCGCACGTCTACATAGCCATAAATGCTAGTGACATTTCTCTGGTTGTACAAGCGCAAACCTTTGCACTGCGCTGCCACTGCGGTTTGTCTGTCCTGCTACTTGATATGTGTGTTTATCGCCCAAAATGGGCGACTTTAGTGTGAAACCTCCTCATTTTGTTCAAATCCCGACCACGTAGTTCAGTCACTACTAGACCAACCCTAGGCTACCAGCTGTGGGGGTTCACAAACACCATACCAGAATACAGAGGAAAATACTCAAAGCTCACGCGCTGTGGTTGAACTCAATCAAGAAAACAGATTTTTCCCGGCCTTTCACCGCGCAAGGCCGGCATAAATCCCCTTCACCGCGCTACTGTTGGTACTCTGTGGCAGCCCCGCTCTTACATGTTGATGGCATAGTGACAAACGTGGTACGCACTCGTTGCACCTATGCCTCGGCAACGCCGTTTTACGTTCGCGGTGCACCACGCCGCGGCCGTCCTATGAAATGTGCCTACCCCCACGTAGATGCTGCCACAGGTGCACAATACTGTTTCATACACCATTTTCCCGAACCCAAAGTAATCCCCTCACTTTCTCCGTGGGCGCAGCTCAAGACTTTAACGTGGCAAAGGCTCCTGAAATCAAACGCCGCGTGTATCGTAATGCCGACGTAAAGATTATCACTCGAAGAGTCTCGATCTTGATGCACGTCATTAGAGCGCAGTCCATCAAATTCGAGTGCTTCGTATATTGTGAGCCTGTTTCCGTGTATGAATAGTCTCAAGTCGAAACGGGCATTGTTTGCGGACCGTATTTCGGTGATTTCTGCGTGTCTACATGAATAAGTACTGGAACCGAAGCTGGTTCCGTTCCTATTTTGAACATGCATGAACGCTGATATGCGAAACAACTGTAGACTACCACCCATCTACTCCATCCATGGTCTGCGCGGTCACGATAACTTCTCATATCCTAATTTTGTACGGATAATCCTGTGATTATCTCTATCAAAATGCATTTGCAGCGGTTGCTAAATCTGCTTAAGGGAGCGATTCAGAAACTCGAAAAGCCAAACATACTCCGCCGTGGTTAAACGAAGTTACAACATTTTGAAGGTTTAGGAAACATGCGCTGAGCGGAATAACATAACCTACAGCGGCGCATTGGTTCAGGTTGAGCACAAACGAAATAAGCCACGGTGTGTTGCAATTCGTTTGTCGGGCACAATACCGCAGAGACTTCTTTTCTTTGGAGTACCTGGTAAGCATTCGCAAACGGGTGACTTCTTGGCTTAGCCGCAACGCTAACACGAGGGAAATTATATCTAATGCGGAATCAATTTGTTGGAAGCAGCCCAACCATCGCCTGCAGGCATGTTTCGATATTCGACGCTCGTGTTCTTGAATTTATCTCAAGATTGGCATCCGTCGGAACGTGGGCGCAAGGTATTCGTCTGGGCAATGTTTGAGGTATATTGTATGCGTTTCGCCAGGCCACTGCATATGTTGCTCGACTGCCCGCTGTTTTACTATCCCTCTACAAGACCAAAACCAGATTAAAATCTAGATAACACAACAAATATATATCCGATTTGAACATACCTGAAAGCTTCTCAATATCGGGTCTCGAGACACGATAAAATCGCGCACAACATTCCACGTCAAAACCATATCTCAACGTTGTCGAGACGATGTGTGTAAGGAAAAGAGGCATTTACGTGTATACTTTATACGGCGAGTGCGGGGTTTGCCTGGTCGGAAGGCGGCAGGGTATCGTTTGACACTGGGCATTGTCCAACATATCTTCCACACCTATTGTAGTTGTAATCCCTTGACGCGGGGGGGGGTCCCGAAATATGATTTTATATATTGATTAACTGCCCGTGCTGAGTTCATACGTCTACGCGAAGGGTGGCCTTGTTCTTATGCAGTGTCGACATCCCGAAGTTGCGACGGTTCCAAACTGCGGAAATAACCACACAGATACGAGAGCAAGCTAATTGTATATGAATGCAAGCTGAAATATCGATTGGGCACGACATACCTCTATCACATCGAAACTGGCCAGCCAAGAACCAAACAATCAACCAACCACTGTGTCGCCACGTAGCAAATTGTCTGTCGAAATACCAGCATACGCTTCAGTACAAACTGCAACAGTGGCTGTAACGCCTTTACCCTGGATGCCGTCCCACAAGCCAAATGACTCGTTCGCAAGATATTCGGAGAAGTACCTGATGAGACTGTCGACAGCGCATTAATACCGACAGCGACTTGAGCTCACTTCCCCACAAAGCAACTACGCACGTACGACACAGATATGGAGCACCAACTCTATAGAAGATCGGTTCAACCAACCGAGAAGGAAAAGATGTGATCGATCGAATGTATGAACAACGTACCAAGAGAACAGCACACACGTTTTGATCCACATCGAAAATGGATATATGTATCATTACAGGAAGACTCTGTCTACTACATAATCGTCAATCAACTGGCTAAAGAAGGAGGTCCATAATCGACAGGCAGTCCAAGCTCCTGCACACGTGTTTGACAAAGAGGGGCATGCAATCACCGACAAGTAGATTCACTGGCATGCTGTCAATGAACGCTGAAGAAGATCCATTCAAAATCCGTAGAGAATATGTCTTGTGGACGCCTTCGTTTATCAGGGACGACTTCGTACTCCGCTCGGCTGACACGGTTGACTCTTGACACACAGTTGACCGCGTGTCCGTCTTTAGATCGTTGCTGCAGTCGGTGGTCGCATCCTGTTACGAAACGCGGGGGTTATGCAGCTGTTAGCACGTTGACACGTTCACGTCTGGCCTCACGTTCGTACCTATCTGACGACGTACTGGCTGTTCTCGGCATGGTATCGTCGATTAGGTGCATTGGACTCTTATCAGCCTACTTTTGCTACGTGAAGCATTTATACTAGAATTCATCAGCAGTGTCGATTTGCTATGCGTGTGGTACGGAAACCACCCCCTTTCTACAGATTTTCATTGAACATCAGAAAGTCTGCCACCAGTCCGGTTGTTTTTCCTCAATATTCATGGTATCCAATCGGGATACCATTCTCTCAACATGTTTTCCCTTGAGAATGAACGTTCTATCATTTGTTAAGGAGGCCGGTTTGTGACGTTGTAGGTCGAAAAATCCACGAATTTGGGCGTGATCTCGTCCCGAAACGTACGTGTGGGTACGACATGAAGACGATATCACGATCGCACATATATCCATCAACAGGTTGACGACTTAGAGCGAAAAATGTCCAGTAGGAAAACATAAGAAAACGCTGTGCGTCAAGATTGCATTCTGGAACCATATCAAGCAACAAGGATACACGCTGCAACAACTGCAGTGTACTCATACCATTAGTGCGTTAAAGGACTGAGTTCGTGTTCGGAAGATGAAAAGACACTTGGTAAACTCGAAAGGACATACAGCTCACAGTGGTACTTGCAGCACTTGGACGTGGTGCACCCGGAGGACTTGCATTTAATCTTGTCAGCGTCCTTCTTCAGGGTGTAGTGCTCAGGGCAGTGGTAAGAGTCACAGTAGACCTTCTGCGGAAGTTCGAAATAGGAGAAAAGGGGTTGGTTGACGGCGGTTATAAATGCATACAGTAATCCCTCCGATCTGATGCAGGGTGCGGTGGACCATGGACTCGCTCTTCCCGTTGTTAATGTGATTGTAAGACGCTGGGCGAGGACGGGATTTTGTACCACAACGCTCTGTTTGCGGGGCACTCTTCGCATTAGCACACACTAAACAAGATTGTACGGTGGACCACTAGAAAAGGCTCGCCGAGACCGGACACACGGGGACACAACGTACACAACCGCGCGAATGTGTCGGATCAGGAAGTTGTTTAGTCTCGACACGTTCTTGGGTATTGAACATCTGCTCCGGTTCAACAATGATCATGGACTCACCGGCTGGAAACGGATGCACATTCTGCAACCTCCCCACGGACGATGCCGCGGACAATCCAAATGTCGAATTTGTACGTGGTGAATTGTATTCGTATTGAAAGCAAGAACCAATTCCTTGGCAACGAAGTACATTCTACATATCTAGGGATGGCACCAGCATGTTACTCTGATCCGTTGAAATATGCGAGCTGTCAGTCTGTTCGCTTTTGCTTTCTTATCTCGTCTAGCTGCAGACCTCTAAACGTTTCTCTCGGATACGAGAAAGCAGTATTTGTTGTACCGGTATATCGCTTTTGTGTCAACTGGAGACGCAACTGCCCCACACAACGACGATGTTCGTAAAACTGAATATTTTTTTTTGATATTCTTGGTATTCACCAAGAGCCCCGCATAAGCTCTCGTTCACTACCTCGCCGGGAGAAACGCCCGTACGCGACATATATTTGACCACTAATGATATTCCCTTAATACAGTTTACGGCCGTTTCTATTGTTGCTGACACACACAACCACCCGGTTGTTGCCAAGACAAGAGAACACCATTTCGGCATATACCGATTTATGCCAGGGACCTCGAACATGTGCGCTTGCATACGCCATTTCGAGGAAATGGACAACGAAATGTCTTGAACGTCGCCGTCACGGCAGTAGGTAATGTTGTTCATCTGTTCTCTTTCGATCGACATTCTAAAGCAATTCGCCTTGGGCGGACTCTTTTCCATGTAGTCTTGCTTGGAACATCAATAACACCATCTTGTGCGGCTGCATACCTTGCTGTACGAACTGGTGCGCCTCCCATGAAGGCCCTGCTCGGCGTCCCCGTCGGCTGGTGGAAAATGGACATACGACGGCAACACGGCAATCAAGTGGGACTGTTTCCGCAACCCTGTACTTCTCTTGTAACTCACGTTACGGCGGCGAAACTATATCCGTGCTGGGTAATTTCAACTCCACCAGGCATTAAAGGTTGATCACATTGGTTACGAACTTCTCGACAAAATTGAAGGAACAGGTGACAGGCAAGGGTTGGTAACTGTTGAAAAGCTGAGAGCATGCACATATTACTACAACTTTCATGGCTGGCTGTTCTGGCAGACTCCACTCTTAGCGCTTTCACTGTTCCTTTTTACTATGTAAGCTGGCATTTACTCCTTCGACATTATAACCACGGAACAGGTTTGCCATGACAAGGCGAATACACAGATGACATCGGAGCATCTACAGCAACCAGATACACACAGATGAGGCATTACAGAAAAAAAAAAACAATTTTTCGTGTCAGTTGTACCCACAATAGCCGTAGACGACAGGGGGGGTATATGCTTGATGTCCAAACGATGGCGGTCACCCTCCCCGTCTGTACCTTTGACGCCATGAACTACTAATAATCTACCTTTCTCGGAACTTGCCTCCCCCATTTCCATTGGGTAAGGAAATGAGTGTGCCTACTCACCCTTCGAAGACGGGACAGGGGCACCAGCTGTGACTCCGAGAGCCACCAAAGCCACGATCAAGGAAGTAAGCCGGACCATCTTTTAGACGCTGTTCGTGTCGATAGCAGTACTCAGGAACCTATTTATGGGATTCTGTTAGAGAAAAACGAAAAGAAACACCAGCGGGCCACATACAACGGGATAAAGAAGTGGTTGGCACAACGTAATTTCACCTGCGAATTCCAAACAAAATAACTACTGACACACTTATTTCTAGCTGTGATTTTGCGTCAATGTCGGGAAGGCGTTTCATGAGTAAACTGTGTCATTCAATACACTATTTGGCTCGGTTATGAGAATACATATTGGACAAACGTGGACATCAACACTTCACAACTGTCAACCCTTCCGAAATTAATGAGTCTTGCTCAAGGGCCTGTTTCACATGCCCATATTTCGTATCGGTCTCTAATGTGACTTCTCTCACCGGCGATCAAATCTAGGTGGTGTTATATTTTTTAGTGCGATGGTCGACGGCGAATGTTCGTCTCGCCAGACGTATCAGACAAGCAATCGATGTGCGAGAGCTGATGAAGAACGGCAATAGCGGCGGTAGGTATGCTCCAGATTCTCGCGTACTCCTGGTGAGTTCCGATACCAATCATCTAGCTATTTCCATAGAAAGGGAAACGAAGGGTTCGGAGGAATGTACAGTAGTATCATACTGAAGACTGCACGCACATAAGGGTAAGTATCCAGAACATAAATTCGCGATTTCTATTGACATTTGTATGCGAATGCGTTATGGCGGAGAACGATTCATATTGTGGAGTGTAGTAATGTTCGAATGAACATTGGACCTCTGCGAGGAGGCGGTTAATTAGCTTACCGTATCTAATGTCAAATTGGCCCGCCGGAAATATCTTTGCAGGCGCCAGGCGACCAGCTTTGCAACGGTACTTTTTTCAAGCTCTGCAGCTGAATACCTACAAGATTACAAAGCCGTGGGTGGCTTCCTGTATTTGACGATGAAGGAGTATCGTATGTTTTTTGGTGACTAATTGCCGATCTTGCTTACCAGGTCAACAAACATATTCCACACCATTTACGTTGTTGGTCGTGCTTCATAGGAAATTGGACTGGATGGCATATTTTTCTCACGTCCAATATATAAACTAGTGGTATGATGCGCAAGCTTGTTTGCTCTGTACCGAATGTTGCGAGCCGCGCTCAGGGTGTAGACTCTTGGACGTGAATATTAATCAAGTCGTTAGGACCCCCACCATCATCCACTTTGCAAATTGCTACGCAATAATATACAAAATACCCACGGATCAAACTCACCAGTGATGGATGGTTGTGCTGACACAAATACTGCAGAATGATTGAAGGTGGTGTGGCAGCATGTATGTGGTCATTGTGAACGCCTCCAGTAGGCATTGTTCTCAAGGGTACAATGACCGAGAACAACGGTGCCAAACAGAAATGAACCCTTCACGGATTAACCATCGGGAATTCCGTCAGGTGTTTCAACGGTAAAAAATACAGCATGTATATTGCTGGTCCGGACACACAATGAATAGGGTCTACCAATGTGAACCATCCGCACCGGAGAAATCGCGCCAAGTTCACGTTCGAATGCAATACAGATTGCCAATTAATAGTACCGCACATTCGTTAACATGGTGGAGCCGAAACCGTCTCTTGAAAAACAGGACAACGTTCTGCATTTGCAAGTTAGATTGGAGATCGGGTTATGGTAAGCTGTTGTTTCAATGTGATGCACCGTACACAGTGCCATCGAAACATCCAATGATGATTCAAACTACCCCGTCTGGGATCCGATTTTTTTCCGTCAAAACGCTATACGCGCCGCCCAATTCGACTGTGCCTTCAGGTGTGGTCTGCACATCTCTTAAAAACACGGGGCGATGTGCAATACATGTATCAAGTTGGACGAAGGACGAACACGTTGACATTGTTGTGCGTGTCGTCTGCATATTTAACGCCGTTAAACCAATGGTTCATTTAACCACACTTGGAGTAACACACGACTCGGGGGTAATGGTATCAGTCGGTCTCCCGCAATGAAAGAGGCACCCACATGCATTAAGCAATGATCGGCCATTCTTGCAGAAGCTAGGTCTGGTTAGGGAGCACTGTGTCAGGGTCCTTTGAGTTGTCGTAGTCTAAGCCTTCTGGGTGAAAAGTAGACGATATGCACTGTGTGACTCGTCCAACAACGGTGTCCCCAACCTCAGCAACGTTCTTAGTGAAAATTCCGTGTGTTCAGAGAAAACATATTGCAATCGGCACAATAGTGTTAGGCCTGTGTCTCGTTCAATTTGGGCCTATGCAGTGAAAAATCGCGGTATTTCCTGCGCGTGATGTAAAACCGTTGTGGTGACACAAATGTGACGGCTGGCGCCTTCTTGCCTCAAGCTCCTAAGCCAACCTTGGCGTGGTTGTTCTTCACGGCAAAAGGCAGAACAAGTGCACTGGTTTTTACGTTTTGTTGTACTCAAACTTCAGTCAATAAACGAATTCATGAATAAAAACCACAGATCGTATAATTGCGCCTCAAGAACGGAACAAGATATCAGGACCAGGCATCGGGCGCTTGACATTACCGTGACCAACAACCACGCCATCTGTGGTTTCGTAATTGTCTAAATCCAAGGCACCACCTACCGAGGCCAACACGATTCGCCTGTACTTTGAACCAGCTCTTATTTACAGTTTACCAACTTACTCCGTACGTGAGAAAGTGACCAAGACTCTCGAATTATTGATAGGATTTGACGAACCCAAAATAAATCCACATCATGATGCCAGTCAATGTGTACTTCAAAGGACAAGGTTCACAGACCTAACTAACACTGCATGTCGAGGCTTTATCTCCGTGGGAATCATCAATGCAAGGGTGACCCTAAGTGATTGTGATGAACGCTGGTGCTGTTGAAAGAAGTACAGGGTTTGAAAAGGCGTCAAGGTGGATAAATCCAATATTAAAAGAGAGTTATCAGTGTGGGCGAACCAATGTCTAATCACCTCGAAAAGACGCACACAGCAGTAATAAGGGCTCTCTACCGGCTCTAGCACGGGTCGACAGTCCATCCTACAGTAATGTTCCTTGACGTTTAGGGTTACAAGCATTTTGTCATTGCCCTGCAATACTATCGACATCCCACAACCGGTAATGTGAACAAATCGTAGACCGGACTATGTACGAGTACGAGCAACCTCTTGCGCCTCGCCGCATGGTGCACTTAACGAACCACAAAGCGAAATATTCACTCTGCCTTTGTGCATAGTGTGCTTATCATCTAGATCAAATACGTATGCATGTCAACGGTCAATGCTCAACACAAGAGGCGCCAAACGTCCTGAAACCACGTGTATGCAGTGTTACCTCGATGCTAAGCATCACGCTATAGCTGATGTAGCTGATAGTCGATAGAGACGGCCTATTTCTTATAACCTCAGCGGCCAGCCCGTTTGGATGAATTCCTTCCGAGATAGCTCGTATGTTTCTGTACACCACAATTCCGCAGATGTTCTTTGGATGATGGTAAATCAATGTGAATTGCGACTAGAAAAAAATATAAACATGCTCCGTTCCCCCAGAGACCAACATATATTTCATTCAAGCAATGGTCGGCAAATATGTGCATAATTTGGTTTTTCACAAAATCCAGTTTTGAATCCGCCCCGAAATGGTATAGACTGACAGTTGCGCTGGCGGAGTTGACGTTCATTTCGATGGCAAATACACCTAAGCACAACCGCGGGCACACGTAAAATTAGTGGCTTTGATTTCACCCCATTGAGTTTGCCTCTATCATGTTCAAGATCCTCGAACAGTGTTTGAAGACATTGGGGAACAGCCGCAAGCCCAACTTGACATTAGATATACAGACAAAATCCAATCACAAGTATATGCCCCAGCTAATATCAAATCGGGGTAGATTGTCTTTGACGGCCGTCGGCGCAGCAACGCTCTTGTTGTGACCTGCAACCAGCTCTCTTCGGTTGTGGTCTACTGTATTTCTTATAATTCCTGCGCGAGTAGGTAGTACGATCCGTCAATATATTTCCGCCAGGAAACATCTACATCACGGGGTACGGGTGTTTTCATGACACAGAAGAACTCGATACCGGACAGTTTCCAAGGCTATTGATCGACATCGTCACGTTCCTATTTTCCGACCACACTTGGTACTACCTTTGATCGCTTCTGCAGTGCTGTGCCGCCGACGGTAAATCGTGGGCAAGTCATATTGAGCCCGGGATGGGTATACACGTTAGATGCCCTGACATCTTGCCTGTTGGTAGCAGACCGGTCACAGCAAACAACATATGCACGACACCCTTGAAAACTATATTATAGTAACATCCGCTGCGCACTACGAGTGGTAAAAGCAAGAGACAAGTCCTTGATAATCAACATTAGACAAACAGAATTAGCATATTCCTAGCCCTGTCTATGTATCAATCTTTGGGTAAGTTTTTTTTACGTGATCGTCTCGAGCTCATCGCAACACCGCGTACAAGTAACCTACAGACCGAATAACCTCTATCAAACGATGTTCACACGGCGATGTCCTGCAAGTACAACTATCTCTTGCAGTGTCAGTGACCAACGCAATGACCTGGTTTTTCGATGAAGTTGACCTGTTAATTCTGCATCCCTTCGTTATCGCCCGGGCTCAGTCTGTGCAGCCAGGTCGAATGTCGCGTCCGCGTTCGGCGGGTTAATTACGTGGTTTTCATGTAGCGAAACGATACCTGAAGCGGCAAACGGAGACATTCGTCGGAGGTTGACAGGTACCTGCGGGTACGTACTAGTTTAGTTTGGTATTTCAGTTGTTGATGTATCGTGCGAACAAATGTGTTTCCCTTGTTGTTATTTAGAGTATTGTTTGGTTGTTAAAGGTTCACTCTTTCCATCTCAAAATGTGTATGTTCTTCTGCCCACCTGCGTGCTGTTGGATACATTAATCGGAGCTAGCATTGGCTTATGGTACTGCACTTATGAGGCTGCCCCGTTTCAGCAGCGTAAGTAGCTCCTTCGGCGATATTATTCGTCCGTTTGTCAGTTTGTCTCTCTGTCTCTCTGTCTGTCTGCTGCTGGCTGCCTGTCTTTATACATTTCTGTGTGTTTGTCTGCCTGTCCGTCTTCCTTCCCTCCTTTCTGTGTACGTGCATGGTAGGGGCCTATTAAAATTGATTCAGACCTACCCATCGTCAGATATCGTCATAGAGCCCATTGGTAAACGTGAATGAATAGTCTGGCAGCTGTTGGCGCATGTTTCGTCCAAGTCCTATTGAGCCGGCCATGGTAGCTATGTCGCTTTAACCACAAATGTTCTGGTATGGCAGGTGTTTAGGCTGTTGGGGGATACAAATTTCAAGCTACTGTCCTCATATTTAGGCAAAAGTAGCACTTGTGAGGCGTCTTCAAGATGGGCCAGTGAAGGAAGATCCTGGCTCGAACAAGTAGTTAGATAAACTTTGCAAGATTTGTTTGCAATACATGCAGACGAGTATTCATGTATGATTTTCATACAGAACCTAACACTCCGCTGCCCTGTCCCAGCTTGCTTTCGATCTACTTTGAAAAAAACGGCATATTGACTAGTATGATATGACCCAGGTGTGTATGAATATGCTTGTGTACACGGTGGCCAGACGTCCACTGCCGTCTATTTTCCACGACCGATCGCAAACTGCTATACACAATTCTACCTGTTCATCCCCCGTAATATATCTAGTTGACACACGGCACTTGAACCATGCACATGGGTTCATGACGATGGCGGCGGCACTTCGCTCGGGTACAGCAGTTTGCACACGTGCACTTGAACCATGCACAAGGGTTCATGACGATCGCGGCGGCACTTCGCTCGGGTACAGGGATAACCTATGGAAAGGAGAACGCTTCATTCCGCTGTTATGGGTATTTAGACGAAGAATAATATTGATTCTCATTTGCCAACATTCAAGCAATCGGTGGTGAGGTGTGTTTAGACGACATTTTATTTGTGTTATCTGATTTGGAAACATAACGAATTCTATTTCGTACGACATACATGCGTAAACAGTGTGAACAACATCATTTTTTTGCGAGTGTATACATGTCTAAATGACCTTTATGTCTTACTCACCCACCACTATCCATCGTCGGCTAACTAGCATCATCGTTTTTGTACGATAAAGATATCGACAAACAACACTCTCAGAAGGAATTGAACGAAAAGTCTCCGCATTTAGTTACACGTTTTCGTCGTGTTGCGGGAAAAAATCATACGTTATAAAGAGTAAAAACTCGAACGATAGGGATATCAACTGTGCAACTAACGTACACCCATGATCATAAAAGCCCCGGGCATTTCTACCTCGATAACTTAGACTGGTTTTGAGAACCTTGAGGGAAAAATATCGGTCGTGGAATTCGGTTCCTGACGTTGACCGACGACATACGCTCCATCCCACAAACGTGAACGATGAGCGTGGTCAAACTGTCGGCGGTGGGTGATTGTCTTCGTAAGTATTATCGAACGTTGAAGACTAATAACAACGAAGCGCCAGTGGTGGATTTTCGACAAGTATATGTTCAGGGACTGGGAAAGGACAGCCGTACCTACCTCAGCACTCGTCTGGTAGCCGAGACGTCACTGTACATAGGGTATTCGACATGGATGTATTGCAATAGGTGTAAAATATCTGCAGGGTTTCACAATCGTAGGCAAGTAAATATAGTGAACCACTTTGCTCGTTTATGACAGGGGATCAGCTTTCCACACACTTCCTCCCCGCAGGTGTCGACGGAGAATACTCCCGGAATATGTTTTGTCTTCGCAGATGGCAGGTACCCATACGACGAGTTATTGGCTATTCCCTGGCACGATCGCCTCATTTCGCTCTCTGAAAATTCCATGCGCTGTTGTTGTGCCAGTCACCGTATACGCTGCAAAGTCATTTTCTCGATAATATACGCGAACACTCTAAGAACCTGAGGCACCGTTCATCCGGAAAGCTGGCCACACTTTAAAGTCTAAACCACTGGCAAGGATGTGTCAACAAGATTAAATCTAAATCTTATGAACACCTGACCAAGATAGATGATGTTACTGCATGATCTGCTATGCAAAGCAGATTGATCATGCACGCCTGGCCTTAACGTATTGGACACCCTAGTCGAACCTAGCTTGACTCGTTGGCACCAAGGCTTGTGCCGCACCGTACCACACAAAGCATGCATACATGCACGTTCCGATCGTTTCTCCCCCGTTTTGAGGCGCTGCCTATAGATGTCCGTGTCACTAACACTACAGTAGATTATAAGGTGTTGTCCCGCTGCTATGCGAACATTGAATACAATGTACCCACCTAACGTTCCGGTAGCCAACAGGCAAGCATAAAGACGCGTTGATGCAGACAGCGCTGTTGCTGTCAGTCGTTGAGGTAGGGCAGCACATCGTCGGTTCGACGAGAACCTCGCGGCTGGCGTTGAAACAACCGTAAACCCGCCTGTATGTTTCAAAACAGGTTTCTTTATGCTACCCGCAGGCAATATATATTATGGAGGGAATACAGACCGCTGCAAAGATGAACCCCATACCAACTTGACATTGGGGTCTCCTTAATCGAACGGAGGTTTGTGAGGGGTGGGGAATAGTATACAAATACAGGAGAATACCTTTGAAAAATTCCGGACTGCCCAATTATGTTACAAGCGTACCTCATTGGGCAACATAATGTGTTGTTTGAGGCCCCAGTGGTTGAGTGGCATGCATTTGATACCAACCAGCTGTTCAACAACGGTGCGAATTGCTTCCTTTCTCAGGTGTGACCCATGGTTTCAACCCCGTCTTCCTGTTCATAAATATCGAGCAGACCACTCTTGCTGACATGCTGAAATATAGGGCGTGTATTTTTTTGTGCTGGAAGCAGTCCAGACTCTCTAAGGAACATTTTGGAATGGTTGACAGACACCTTGTACGGTTCAATTGTTTAACTAACCACATCTTCAACCGCAACCCCAACTTGACCCATTATTGTCGAGGGCCTGTCGTGTTTGACAGATAGCTCGTAAAATAGGCTGTGTTCTCGACGATATGGTACTAGTAAGATTCGCGTCGTTCAATGGCGAATTCGACACGAGTTCTCCGCGGCGGACTCTCGAACGTTGAGGAACCTATCGTTGTATGGTCTGGATGACGTTCGACTAGAGGCCGAGTACACCGTTGCCGATTCCTGACAAAATACAGGAGAGTCAAATTATGAAGTGTATATGTTTGATTCAGTTCTGTTCGTTACTTTTATTCACGGAATAACGCCTGTTAAACTATCACCATGAGCTAACTCGATGTATTCGATCTTTCTGTAACATCGTTTTATTCTGCACAACCGATGCATTTGTTCAGCGGCGGCTATGTTTCATGTCGCGTGTTACTATGCAAGTATTTCCGTGTGTGGACCCAAAATGTTCGTTCGATATTCATCTCCTCAACATGAATTTCAGGGCGTAACTCTACCCAGAATAAACATGTGTAACGTTCGGTACGATACAAAGAGTGATTGCGCATAATGCCAGTAGTTTATGTATCGGACGAACGGAGGATGTGTCATCAAAATCTTGGCGAACGCACTCGCGATCAATACATACATGGTGTAGACAGATGTGTGAGGGACCGGTGTTTGAAGTGATTAATTGGGCGGCTAGACACGTACGACACACATGTTTGACAATGAACAGGAAATCAACCGCGACCTTGTTTGAGTATACAAGATTACCTGCACAACCCGAGACAAATTGCAACCTTGACGATCGAAGGATACCATTGCGAGCTTTGCGGTGGTTGACGAGCTCTCGGTGGCTAACCCGGTTGATATCAGACGGTTTGAGACTAGCAAACTTTTCCCCACGTAGGCGTCAAACGTCATATACACGTTTTCTACACTGAGCAGAAGTAAATACTATTGGCGATAAGGCAAGCGTTACGCAAGACTATTTCATGAAAAAACTCCGCTGTATTTCGTGCATAACCTTGTATTCGTGCAGTTCGGTTGAATATACCCGTGCATTCTTCGTAACGCTGGCATTGGCAACTACGGAATAGGGTATGTACTACCTCACGTACGTCCAAACGTTTCGGCATAGCCACCGTTACCACTACTTCTGTCGATTCTGCTTGAGTACATCGCATGTAGGTCTGATATGTCGGACGAGACGAGTACGAGTCCGTGGGCCGTCTAAGATTAGGGTCTAAACGAAGATTGGACGCTCTCGCCCGTCAACGAAGACGCAGTGGAGAAAATATGTATCGATACAGGCATGTGTTGCACTATCGTTGTACATATAAAGTTTAACCTATTGTCTGCGATCAAGTGAGGGCCAAGGTTTTATTCTGATGTAGTCCAATGCTGGCATGCCCGAGAATGCAAGTACAGCTGGAAACCGCTATTTCATTGTAGCTGTAATTTGTATACCCCTCTGATATACGGTTTGCAGTATATTTGGCTAACTTGTACCGCACTCAGTTTGATCGGTGATATTTCTTTTTTGTTTCCAGGGTTTGCGTGTCAAGAACTAACAGCTCTAACTTGGACGTGCTCCAACGACATTCAGCGCATACAAGACGGTGCGGTTTATTCCCTTTTTCGCAACTTTGGTCACTCTCGGTATCACAGCTGGCGTTCCTCTCACGTTATCCACGGTCGAGCGACTACATTCCTGAAAGTATTCAAGGGGAGTAGGAGGGGTGCTTTACGGCCATCATGACGTCATCAAGCGTACAACATGCTATGATACACAACGGTTATGGAGGCAACTGACGCGAAGTATATGTACTTCATCTGTCCCATAAGTCTGGGGAGTTATGTTTGTACGAGCCCTTAACGGTGTCGGATGTCTTAGTATTTTTTAAATCTTGAGCGTTTTTCTGGTTGAAACACATTTTTATTTTTTTCTGGCGCACTACCCTGCATGTGCTAGCGGCTAGCAACGAAGTAGTCAGGCCAGAAAGGGCCGTATTTGACCACTTTCCACTGGAGGGGGGTGGGGGCACTATGCGAAAACGCTAATAACCTCCAAGAATTATCCCCAACCCTAAACCTAACCCCCCTCCACTCAACGATCCATGTCGCATCCCCCCATACCAAAAGCAGTATAATAGTGACCCCACACTAAAAACAAGGCACTTGGGGGTCCCACACTAAAACCAATACACTTGGGGGGCAAACCAAACAACAGTAGGCCGCCCCCTCCACTCAATGCTCCAACTCAACGATCCATGTCGCGTCCCCCCATACTAAAACCAGTATAATAGCGTCCCCACACTAAAACCATTACACTTGGGGTTCCACATTAAAATCAAGACAAATGGTGGTTACACACTAAAACCAAGACACTTGGGGGTCCTTCACTAAAACCAAGACACTTGGGGATCCCCAGGGGAAAACAAACGATTAGATGTCCTCGCTATCCCTGAGACTCGATGCCAACCACGCCCAAGCCTTGTCGAAAGCCTCCTTAGCAACCTCCCCCGCAATAGCAATGCGACGGCCCACGAATAGCTCGCCGCCCTTGCAACGGGGGGGGGGGGGGTGCTTGGGGGCAAGTCCATGGTACTGTGTTGTCCGTGGGCTACGTCCATGTGTGGTAAACACGAATTCTCAAAACAAATCCAAAACAAAATCTAAAAAAAACAATCTCAAAAATGAGCCAAAATGAGCATATTTTGAATTCGTTTTAGTCTGGACAACCGGCTTTTTTTTCTATTATTATTTCATCAGCTTTGCTGAGACTTCCTTTTTCCAACGAACCTAACTGTAGGATGATCGGAAAAGTATAAGTGCACAAACAATTACACGCCCATAACTCCCCAGACTTAAGGGACGGAGGAAGCATTTCGTTAGGTATGCGTTCGGCTCAGTCGAGCCTAACCTATAACGTGATTATGGTGTCGAACTCGAAGTTCTGTCCTAAGTTATACGGGGGACACGAACGGAGTCGGTCGTACGAACCGGGGGGGGGTAGTTGTAAGAAATCATTGAAGCCCTCGGCATGTCAATACTATCCAAACCTTGCTTGTCAATAGTTCCCTATATTTTATTGAGCATTGTGCTCTAATCTCAATGTCGACCACACATCTAGTCCCAAGCTCGGTAGAAGTAACAATGTAGGGTGCCATTCCCGTCCTGTCATCGTCGGCAACAATTGTTTTTAGTTGCTGTGACTGATTAATACTTCCTAATCTCGTCATCGTCGTGGCGGATACATTACAGCCGTCGAAAGCGACGCAGAGAAGGGTCTCGGTAGCAGGGGCATCACCGTCTACAGCAAGGTATGAGGCAACATATGCTGCAACGTTTAGTGACGCATGCTTGCATTTAGCTGCCTGTTTACTATACGTTTAACATGACACAATATCATCCCCAGACGAACGTCGTTTTCACGTCGAGCTAACGAGAACACAAGGGCAACAAAACTACGCGTCGTTACCGCCGCACACACAAGAAGTGTTCTCGATCTACTCGTGATGGCGTATTCAGGTTCTAGTTGCTGTCTCCGTACTTGCACCGGATCAAAACATAGGGGCGAGTTATTCCAAACGCTCCTGACCCCACAACAGCGAACAAAGCGCGCGCAATCGAGCGTCATTCTTTGCGTGGTGTGATCGAAGAATACTGCTTTGACAATGTCTGTCGTCAGCTCCCAGAAACGAGTGAATCAGTATCATAGTGTGGGGTAGTTGTGACTCCGCAAAAAGGGTACTAGTGACACAAACAGTTTTTTTTTCAGTGCCACAAGCACGGACGGAACGTGCTGAAGGGAATCGAGACAATCAGAGAAAGAATAGCATACTTATAGGTGTGATGCTGCCTACTTGATACCTAGAGTCACTTTCAAGTTACACTTGGAAATAGAGGCTTGTCGATGACTGCTTGACCCAACCCGGACGTTTCCATTCCCGTGGCATCGTCGCTCGAGTGGTCGATGAAAGCCAATTTCATTTTACAAATCGTTCCTCGATTACCAAATTGAAATTGGAATAAATATGCAAATATAAAACACGTCCCTCTGGATCAAATACGTTCCTTCTCCCATCCGCTGTGTACCTGGACTCGATAGGGGTTTTCTCCTGTAGTACTAAGCAATGCAGCAAGTAGTTGCCCGAATATGTGATTAGGGTATGTCGTAACTCTCTCCAAAGATCATGGGAATGCGTAGGGTGGAACAAGGCTGCTCGTGGTCATTCGTTGCGTTCTAACGTCAAAATATGTGTTTGGGTCCATTCAGAATCCTGGGCCTTGCCGTCGGAATGATTATGAACGGTATAGTTTGCAATGCCACGGGAAATTGGTGTCTACATCCATCTTGAAGGGTGTCCCTCTACAAATATTAGGATGCCTTTTTTTTCCTGTTCGGTCGGGCCGTGTGGGGTTTTCCAGAGGAAACAAATTGGTGCAGCAACCTCTTTCTTTTCCGAAATGTACTGGTGTTTTCAGACTGCACTGAATATATTCGTTTTCCATAAATAACTATTAATAGCACAAATTGATGTGGCTAATAATGTTCCGTTCGGTCTATTCCAACTATCTAAGACAGATTAAGGCACGCCCTGATTACCTCGCAGAATGGACTGTGCGTTGCTACTAACAGCTCTTGCCCGATGTCTTGGTTTGACTTCGATGAGTCAGTATCAAGGGTAGATGACATAGAAGACGCCGAATCAAGCCGCAAGGGCTATACTATGTATTGGAAACTGCCGCCGGCCAGGTCGATTGCGTTTAGTATGATACGCCGCAATCGTATCACTGCGACTCCTACGACTGTCTTCGTAGCCACGCTTTGGTCGACGACGTGTATAGCTTCAAGCACCAGCACTTCAAGTGTAGCAACGGTGAGGGCTGCGAGAAGAGTAAATCACCTGCTGAATATATCCAGCAAGAGCTTCGTGCTGAAATATTTGCGCCATAAACGCCAAACTACACTTTCCGCTTGGTTGGGTTTAGCGGAATTCACATGGATGATAATCAAACCAACTAAATTTAACGACGTCGATGCAAGCTTTACATTGAACCAGATGACACTGCATGTGCAAGCACAATTAAGAATGTATTTTGATATCAAAGACAGTCAACATCGACTCTACTACTGCTCTAAACACTTTAAACTGTGAAGGAAAATGACGATGATATCAAACGTCGCTACTCCGGGTGCCTCACCACCAGACAGTCGTTAGTGCTCCAAGTACCAGTGTCAGTCGTTCTTCCCTTTTCGAGTGTACCCCACGCTAGTACATAAGTAGATATCGAACACGTGTTCAGTCCCTTCGAGCACCAATGAGTTGTATATGTTGGGGTCGTTATTTTGAGCATTGTCGTGATTTTTCTCTTGCAAAATTCAAGGTCGACACCCAACACGTTTACTTACCGGACCTCATTTACTGGAAGCACTAAACCTATGAATGGGTATAGGTGGCATCGCGATTTAATTATCATCTCGTCTGCATACTCGAACAGCGCTTACATTTGGTAATACGACCGCAGGTGTAGAACATGCTCGGATTCTCGGAAATAAGACGTTGGCCTCCATAGCAAACGATCTAAGAAAAATGTCTAAAGATACCAGAATGCACGAATGGTGTGCCGATCAAATACAGCTTCGATTGTGAATTTTACCACGCAGACAACCCGTAATTGGGGGTGTTATTGACCCAGGTTTGTCCGCACTCTTGCAAATAGATACCATATAGAACGTGTGCACGATGAGAACCTGTTGGCACCGACTTCAGAGGAGTTGAAAGGGGTTGAGAATACGAAGTATATAGATCAGCTGAGATCAAGAATTTTGTGTTTATGTTATTTTTTGGTTCGTTTATCAAATGGGGTTCAAATCGTCTTTGCCACCAACCCTGCGTCTGAACAAGAAGTACTGAAGTGGGAGTGCGCGTATGGTAGCGAACGAATGTCAGCCAAACAGCAGGAAAGCCGCACAACTCGCAGTAAGAAGCGGCAAAACACACTAACCATGCAAAGGCTGCAGCTATGTGACGCGGCGTCTTGCTTTTAACAACAGCCGCATTGCCGAAGCTAAATCACTTGGGTTGTACGAGTCAGTGCCGCGAGCATACCGGGCATGACTTAAACTACTGCGCAGTACCTACTGAAGCCTTCATCCATGTTAATTGTCGAGTACGAAGGACTGAACTGGGGTATACCAGATGAACCCGTGCACATTTAATTACGATACGTCGGGTACATTTGAGAACTGCTGCGTGCATATATCATCCTGAAAGAGAGGTGTCTGGATCCTCAGCAGGGTCGTATTGGCAGCGTGCATACAGCGGAGTGAGCTGAGTCAAATGCATGATTACCACCTTTACATCTCCGATACAAACCGGATCGGCCCGCTGTAGCAAGCAGAACAGGAGATGCCGCTCATACGTAAATGTCACTGTTAACCCCTGGGAGGGTCGGAATGATAGGACGATTCAATATACGAAAATTGCACAAATACGTCCGATGTGGGTTCGATCGATTATATGCGTTATTCTCAACTGGGGTACCTGCCTAATCCGCTGGTCCTACACTATTCCGTTTAAAGTGTGGTGTTAGTGAATTGGAGCTACGATATATACTACTGCGGTCGGGGCAGCTGGTGCTCAATTTAATTTACAAATGCCGGGGTCGGCCGGTCGCGCGCCCTTCTCAATGTAGTCCTCGTTAGAGATATACAGTAGTTCCGTGACTCCCCTGGATGCCACTCGGATCAACACGATTTTATAGGAACCATCACAGTGCGTTACCATGCCGCGCACTGTCAGATACCAATACCATGTGGTCCAAATAGGACATGAGGCGATCCTGTCACATGGTACATTAGGTACAAAGATACAAACTGTAAACAACTGTTGGTACAAATATAAGGGGGATTACATGAAAACATCCCAGTAGCACAATTACTGTTCTGCCAGACGACGCCGTCCGGACAGCTGGGGTAGTACGTATTTACGATGCGTCTTGCAGAAACATTTACAGTAGGCGCGGGCGCGTGCAACGATAGGGGTGGCTCAGCAGCGAGCAGCGCAGATTTAGATGACTCTCATATTATTGACAAGGAACGCCTATAACCCCTCTAGGTCTTCGGAGGAAACGGTGAGATGGTCATACCAGGTATACCCTCGCACATCTCTACGTAGTGGTCAACAATACGGTGGAGGTGTACCACGAACGGCATGCATAAACCCTCAGCGGGAGGTATATTCCAACCACAGGAACAGAGAGAGCATTGTTGACGACACAGCACCGTTGGTTTTCGGGTGCATGAACATCTCTAAACCTTCTCGTTATAGTGTTCTATGGGCATTCTTTGTACATTGATAATGGTCGAACAGCTGCAGGGGATGGTACATATCGAACCAACAACAAGAGTACCAGTAGCGTCCGCACAGGTATACGCAGAGGCATCAGAAGTTTATTCCAAAGTACCGCTGCTTCGCGACAGAAACCCGGACAAGCAAGCAATGCCGCAGATAGCTGTCATGTATACCGCTTTCAACCCCTTTCATCAGGGAAGAGGTGTCGAACATATTATGTTTTTTATGCACATATACTTGACGATTTCAAGTCGTCCACATGACGCAGGCCGAAGGTTTGGGCATAGGGACCTTTATCAAGCGCCATCCGGGAGATTTTGCGCAGCAGCAGCATAGTGCCATTGTGCCGCGGCGCGTCGTCCCAGGAAGGGTGATGAATGCACTGCTCGCGGTTTATGTCGCTACTCGTACGTAGCTACACCGAGTTCCGGTATGAGGGTGGATGCAGTGATGCGTTTGCACCCTGAGCGTGCGTGCATAATGACACCGGGTGTATGCATACTTGGTTCCGCTTCGAGTTAAAAAAAAACCTTGGATGTTGCCCGTTTTGGTACGGGTACGTACTTTCGACAATAGTGTGGCTTAACGGGTAAATACATTTGATATTGCGTTCCTGGTAAGCCGTTATTCATTTAGTATCATGCCGTCTCGATTTGGCTGCAGCAGCAGCGACTAACAGCCACAACAGCAGATCATGGTGCAGATGGATTTGTTCACGGGATTTGCAGCCGCAGCAGCGGCGAGCCGCCGCAGCAACATCAGCAGCAAGTGTTCCACATGGGCCGCGACTGGGTCAAGACTGCAGCGTGCAGCTGAGCCGCGAAGCAACTATGGTGCCTCCCGCGTTTACTGAACAATGTTTGACGTTGGTAGTTTAACATCGAATGCATTTTTGTGTGCCATATTTGTATGCCCAACAAAAATGAAAAAATACCTATTACGCGATGGGTGAAGCAAAATACAGATTGCCGACCGCACATTGTATACAGCATCAAAATTGCATCGGTAGCACGGTTGGTCGTCTTACTGGAGGCTGCGCGGACACAACGCGTTTTCCCGAGGGTTGGTTGGGACGAGCAGCGTTATTTTTTCCCTATCGCATTACACCGTCACGGCAATAGGGCACACATGAGTCTGTTGACAAGCATCACCTCCAGGCATTAACGTTCAATCTTGACCAGAGGACGGGATATACCGGGTAAGCTGTTGCAAACGCAGTAACCATATTCGAGGTGAGTCATACACATACTTGGCTTACCTGTTTATTGCCGGAAGGTACGCCGCAGTGTACGTATATACCAGTTTATTGCCAGAAGGTACGCCGCGATGTACGTTCCTTATTTTTCTCTCCTCTACTATTAATAGAGTAAGTTTAAACACGAGAAGTATTTCCTCCTCGCAGTTATACCAGCGGCGGGCAACCGCAGCAACAACCAGTGGCAGAGGTTGCACTTGGACGGCGGCTGGCTAATAGTGGACGCAAAGCCTATACTGCGTCACGCGTTTACGGACTGCACCCTGTGTTTCAGACTTCTTGAACAATATGATACTCATTAAGGTGCTGACCTTGAACTTTCGCATGATTAGAGGAGAGAAACACCGACTACACGTTATGTCTACGGTACGTCGATACGAGACAACCCGGTGCCTTGCGGGGAGTGCAAGCAACGACCAACGGGGCCAGAGGCACTGGTGAGCGGTGGGGATGCCCGATCACCATAGAGCCCCTTTGCATGTCCCGGACAGGAAGTCGTTGGCGGGTACGACCGTTGACGATATCCAGAAGATCGAATGGTGTAAATGAGAGAACGAAGCGAATTGTTCCATCAGATCGACCACTTGCGCTCAGGTCCAACCGTCAAAGAGTAAACGGGACCACTAGTACCCTATCACTAGCGAGCTGCCACTGTCTCCAGTTTTTGAGCCAGTTCCCTCGGCGTGCGCGCCCATGCACGGCACCAATCTACCATCTATCAATACGAAGCAAGTTTGGGTGAGACAACACTGCGCCCGGCGGGTGGTTAATCACGAACTAAGAAGCACAAACAAGGAAGTTTTGGTAGGACCACCGTCCGGGGCAGGAGGCCTCATCCAATCCAATACTTAGACTGAATGATTGTTGGGAACGTGAAATAATGCTGTACCTGGTAGTAAAAATCGTTACGCCATCCAACGAACCAATCTTTGGAACAACGATATGAATCCTGGACTTGTTGGATATACTTAGAGTTACAACGCATGAAACGATCAGATTGTCGAAGCCTGGCCAACCCTGTGAGGACAGGGTTATAGGCACAGGAGAAATGCAGACTCTACCACCCACCCTACAGGCTTAGTAGTATTTTTTTCCAACATGATCATTACAATCCCAGGGATGGGCGCCGCGCTCAAAGCGCACCAACCACGGGGTTTATCCCGGGCGAGGCCCTCCTGCTCCGGAGCAAGACGCCTCGTCCAATCCCATACTTACATTTACCAGTCGTTGGCAGCGTGAGAGAATACTGTAGATATCTTGTCTTCCTGCTAACTGCTACGTGCCGAATTACTGCACCACAGGATTAGATGAACTAATGAAGCTATCACGGAGGACGGGATCAGCTTCACCAATCACCACCAACACAACAAAACAAATCCTCACGGGGTACAGGGACGCCCCCTGCGTGCGAAGGTTTCCGCCAAGTATACGCCAATTGGGTTTCGAGAGGACTGTGTTTTGATCGTTCGTCGAACTCATTCAATTGAACTGCGGTGTCGTTGATTGCAGAAGAAAGCTTACCTACTGCTGTGACAACCGTTCTGCAGAGACTGCAGCACAGGCGCTTACTTTGCCAGTTCGCCGAGGTTTGGAATACTTCTGAAGCAGACGCGCACATCATCCAGCATTGTGCGGCCGATCCACCCGCAGTATAGCATTATTTGCGCAACATGATTCACTCGAATTCTGTATGGGCAATTTCATCCAGCACAACTGTATATGCGAACGAAAAAGAACCTAACCTGAACATAAGGCAGACGTTTTGGGAGACGCTATGAAATACATATTTCAGTGTCTTGCTCGGCGCACTTAATCCTAGTTTATAGTATTTGTTCAAGTATTTTCAAGGGTTGTGTCACAACTATGTTTTAAGGCTCGCTGAGAGTGTTGTTTTTGGTTGGAGGGCTTATACTGTGTAGGTATGACCCAGTCTCATGCACAATACGTTCGAACGTTTGACAGAACGAGGGCGTTTTGTCGATCATTGCTACATTGCTCGAACACCGAAAAGCTCAGCTGCCTCTAGCGAGCGTAAAGAATTGTGGTCGTTATTCAATCAAACAACGGCCAGTAGATCATACTTACGGTACCTTACATCTTTATTTTTTATCATCACTTCTACTTTCCTGCCTTACTCGTAGGAGGTTTTTATCCTCAGCGATCTTCTGGACAAGCCGTGTTCACAGGTGCCGCCCCTTCTCCCCCCCGGTACGTGCCTTGTTTTGGCGCGCATAGGGTTCAGCATTCCCGCTGCTCGTCGATTTTCATCGAATGTAGCTAACTCACGCTCTCGCGCTTTCCGCTAGTCAATTTTTCATGCAAGAAAAATTCCCTACGAGCATGCACTCGGGGAGACTTGAACCCACCAAATTGATCTTGATAGGCACGCGGACCACTTACCAAGCCACCGGGGACGTAGACGCTAGTTGATTCGCGGTTGATGTACAAGCCCACACCTCCCACTCTGTGGACACTGCGTTCGTCTGTCCTGCCACTTGATCTTTGTGTTTATCGCCTAAAAGGGGTATCTTCAAAGTAAAACATCCTCATTCAAATTCCGACCACATATTTCGGTCGCTAATAGACCAAGCCGGAGGTACCACCTGCCGCGGGTTCGCCTACAAGATACCAGAACACAGAAGACGCTTCTTGACGTTCACGCGCTCCGGTTGAACTCAATCAAACGGCGTGGTTTTTCTGGTCCTTTCACCAAGCTACGCCGGCCTATACCCCCTGCACCTCACGACGGTTGGTACTCCGTGGCGGCCCCTCTCAAAGGTTGATGCTTTTGGGGAAAATGTGGAAGATATTCGTTTCATCTATCCCTTGACAACGCCTTCTTTTTGACTCGGTGCTACCACACCGCGTCCCTCCCATAATATGTGTCCATCTCGTAAGTGCTGGCATGGGTGCGCAATTTTATTACGTATATTGTGTTCTCGCAGCCAAAGTAGCCTCTCCACCCTGCATGTGAGCACGTAACGCATCGAAAGGTCCCGGAATCACACCCCGCGTGTATCGTAGTGGCGACCAAGAGACTCCCACTACAAACGTCTGCATCCTAATACTCGCCACGAGAGTGTAGTGAATTAAAACCGAGTGCGTCGAAGCTTGCGAGCGTATCTTCTTGTATGACTGTTCTTGAGTCCATACGGACACGGTTTGCTGACCATCGTATTTCGGTGTTTCCTGTATGTATACTTGATCTAGTACTCGAACTGAAGCCGTTTCCGTTCATTTTCTTAATATGAATAACCGATGTCATGCAAAGAAGATATAAAGCTAGCACGCATCTACACCATTCGTGGTCTTTGTGGTCACGACGACATTACATTTCCACTTTACCACCTGGTAACAATTATCCTGTCAATTTATTCTCTGTCAACAGGCATTTCCAGCTATGTCCGCCTAAAGGGGTGAGATAGAAAACAACAGAAAGCCAGGCATATCCCGCCGCGGATGAACGAAATTGCAGGTATTTTGATAGGTTTAGAAAGCTGAGCGGAGTAAAAAAGCCTATTGATGCGCACCGACATAAGTTGAGCATACAAACGCTTTTTTTTTCCAGGTGCGTTGCAATTCGTTGATCAGGCCCAATACCGCAGAACATGCTACTGTTTAATGTACCTAACAAGCATTTGCAAACAGACGACCTCTTGCCGTGGACGCAACGCTACCATGAGGATCATACTACCCGATGCGAGCCCAATTTGACGAAATCAGCATTATGATCGCCTAAAAGGCATTGATCGATATTCGTGGCAGATGTTCATGAATACATCTCAAGCGAAACAGCGACCGGAACGAAGGGGAAAGATACGCTCTGGAAAAAGCTTGCATTTAATAGTATGCGCTTCGTCAGCTACTGCCCGTGTCGTACAACAGCCCATCTTTTGCTGACCCCTATTTTCAGGCGAACGCGAGATTTAAATCTAGATAACACAAAATCGATCCGGCTTCCAAAATCCTGAATAACACTCTGTCGCAGGTCGCGAGATACGCCAGAAGCACGCACAACATACATCATACAAACACCATCTCAACGTTGTCAAGACGATATGTGTGAATGCAAAGGTCATTTACGTGCATACTTTAGACGGAGAGTGATGTGTTTGCCTGACCCCAAGGCGGCAGGGTGACATAGGTGCTATCGATGGGCTTGGTTAGAGACTGGGTATTGTCCAGTAAACATTCCAAAACGTTTGAACTGTATTCCTTGACGACAAGGTGTCCCGAAATATGAGTTCAAGTATTAAGTAACGCCCATGGTGAGGTCGTATGTGTATCCAACGAGTGTCCTTGTTTTCAGGGGGCATCGACACCCCGAAGTTTCCATCTATAAACACCACCCAGATAATTACACAGATACCAAAACGAGCAAATAGTAAATCGATGCGAGCTGGAATATCAAATGGGTACGATATTTGTCGAGAACTTTAAAAATCGCCTGACAAAAATCTATCATCAAACCACTGTGTCATGTTGCTAGTTGTCAAGCATAAATACCAGCGTATCCAAAAGAACAATCTGCAAAAGTAGCAATAGCGCATCCTGGATGCCATCCCACAAATCAAGTCACTAATCCCGACGATATTGAGGCAGACACCTCGTTAGACTGCCGCCAGTGCAATAAAGCGGACAGAGACAACAGCACAGTTCCCACTAATAACCTACGCACGTAGGATACCGGTATGGAGCACCAACCCTCTAGCAGGTCGGTCAAACCAACGGACAAGGAGAAAATGTACCCAATCGAATGTCAGAACAACGTGTGAAGAGAAGAGGGACACGTAACCATCCACGTCTAATATGAAAATATGTACAAAATAAAGAGAGCAATTCGTCGAGTAGACTATCGTCCTTCTACTGGCTAAAGATAGACGCTCGTAATGGACAGACAGTCCAGTTGCCTGTGGAGAACGAGGTGCATGCAATCAACAACAATGCCATTCCCTCGTATGTGTTCGATGAACGACGAACAAAACTCCTCTCAACGTCCGTAGAGCGTACGCTTGGCGGATGACTTCGCACATCAGCGACGACCTCGTACTTTGTTAGGCTGATACAGTCGTCTCGTGACACAATGTTGACCACGTGCGGGTCTTCAGTCCGTCGTTGCAGTCAGTGGTCGCATCCTGTTGCGGAACGCGCGGGTGATGGAGCAATTAGCAGGTTGACAAGTTCGGGTCGGGCCTCTTTTTCGTACCTATGTGACGACGCCATGACTGTTCGCGGCATTGAATCGTCGACTAGGTGTCTTCAACTGCTATTCGTATATGGGTTGCTATCGGGAGCGTTCGTCCGACAATCGATGGGCCGTTCCGGTCTCTTGCGCCTGCCGTACGAAAAACAAGCTACCGCTATAAATGTTCATGGAACAGACAAGTGCCTGGCGGTTGTCCACAACAAGGACACTTTCTGATCGGAACATCGTTCTCTCAATCAACTTTCTCTTGAGAATATTCATTCAATTATGTGTCGACGAGGTCGGTTTGCGATGTGCTGGTTGTGATACTCGGCGAGCTATTTACAAAGCGTTGTCTTTTTCCTGAACATTTGTGTAGCTATGACATGAAAATGAAGTCACGATCTCACTTGTATCTATCACCAGTCTGTGACTTAGAGTAGTCAACGGTTGGTAGTCAAACGTCTGGCGATCCTCGGCGTCAACCTTGCATTCTGCATCAGGTTTGCGCAACAAGGTACGTACTGAAGCAACCGCAGTGTACTGTTACTGGTGATCCTTCAACGGACTGAGTACGTGTTCGGTTGTTCAAAAGACACTCGTAAACTCTAACGGACAGTACGGCTCACAGTTGTCCTTGCAGCACTTGGAGGTGTTGCACCCGGAGTAGTAGCACTTGACATCGTCAGCTTCGTCCTTCAGGATGTAGTGCTTGGGGCAGTCATAAGAGTCTGTAGCCAAAAGATACCAAGCCGTGGAGGTTTCAGTGTAATCGCATGTGTGAGTGGAGCAGTGGCCGGGGATCCTGTGTGATGTCCCCTAGCCACCTGGCTCGTGGTCCGATGAGGATCACTCCGTGATAATACAAGCTCTAAGAACAAGACTTACTGAGTGCGAGGCCAGCGAGACTGGTGGAGTCCCTCGCTGGAAGCCCTCATGCTGATATCATCTGGCAGAGGCCAGAATATCTAGATATTCGCGGAACTTCTGTTGGAGGAGTTTTCGGCTGCGGAGTATTGGGTCACAGCTGGGAAGGCAGTTGGCCCGTTGGACGGATCGAAACGGCTTGAAGCGCACAGCAGGGGAGGACGCTCCGGGAGCTGGAGGACGCACAGGTCAGGCGGCAGTTTCTTCTCCGTTATTACAGTAGAGTCCAGGTGGACTGCTGTGGATTATGGCGCACACGGCAAGCACGCCGCTGGTGGTAGGGGAGTCTCTGACTCCACCGAAATACGGAGAGGTGTGGACCGAGCAGGCCTCTCGTGTTTTTTACGCAGCGTACCTCGATTATGAGGAACGGCTGCAGCTCGCCAACGCTCAGGGGGTGGTTCAGCACTCCAAAGTGAGCATGGGCCAGCTTATCCCCAATTACATTCATCGGTGTTTTGAGGGATTTTACAAGCATCAGACTACGATGACCGCCTCGGAGTTGTTGGACGCTGTTAGGCAGCACGCTGGTTACACAACCACCAGCAACAGATTTGACACCTCGCGGGCGGCAGCGGACTTGCGTCGCGTTCTCTCAATGAGGCGCGATGAAAAGCAGGGCGGTGAAACATCCGTCAAAGACCGCGCGATGATGGTAAACTCCGCTATGGAAAAGTATTTTGCGGAGAATCACGCGGTGCATGCCATGTACCGCGCGCAGGACCGTTCGTGGTTGCCCGGACCGGCGGAATTTGTGAGCATGGCGTTGGTGGATGGCTTATGGCCGTCCGAGTTCAAAAAGTACGTAAAAGGTCAGCTAACGTACGCTGCAGGGTGGAAGAAGGACCCGGCATTGGTCATGGACCAAATTTTTTCTGCTGCAGAACAGTGGAAATTCATCGAGGCGTATGGTCGGAAAGATGCTGCAGGGGCAGCTGAACCGCGACGCCAACAGCAGCAGAAACCGAAACAGCAGCAGTCCGCGAAAAAGTCGTTTGTTCGCGTCTGTTTCGAGTGTGGTGATCCCAACCATTATGTTTCTGATTGCCCAAAAGCTCGCGGTGGCGGCACAGCTCCCAGCAGTGGTGGGCGCGGGTCGTCAGGGTATCGCGGGGGCCGCAATGGCGGCCGGGGCAGATTCAACCATGGACGCGGGCGCGGTGGCCGTGGTGGCAATCAATTGACAGCGGGCGGTGGAACTTCTGCTGTTGCTTCTTCAACTTCTGGTGCGCCAGCGGCAGGAGCCGCTGGGTCGGGATCTGGTTCGTCTGTTGCCGGCCGAGCTGTATACGTTGGAGGAGCTGGAACATCGGTGGGTGCTGCTGGAGCGAGAACTTCGCCATCCACCGAGCGGGCGGAGTCAGTGTCTGGTGCTGCTGCAGGGGCGGTAGCGCCGGAACCGTCTGTATATTCGACGTCTTGGTCGGGGTGGACCGCCGATTCTATTTCTTCGGCGCCGGCTGTAGGAGGGCAGCCATGGCGTCAGGTGACTCTTGGTACCGACCAGAGTTCAACGGCAGGTGAAGTGCCTGTCGATCGCAGCGCTGAGTGTTTACGCGCTGATCTCTCTTTGCCAGGGTCGGTTGGTTCGCTGATGGCGCGTGTGATCCTTGATTCGGGGTCGGCGCTCACGTCCATCGGTGTCGGCTTACTTCAGCAGCTGTCTTCGCATTTCGGCGGCGCCGATCTGCAAATTCCGTTCGAAAATGGCCCGCAGCAGGCGAAAACCGCTACGGGTGTTTCAGTGATGGTCACGCACAAAACGGTGCCGATTGCCGTGAGTGTACGGACGCCGTGGGGAGCGGTGAAATTGGAGCCCATCACTTTCGCGGTCATGCCTGGTACAGATAACGTCGTTCTGTTTGGCATGGCTACCATGAAAGCTCTTGGCATCGACGTCTACCGTGAAGCTCTGGAGAAGCTTCGCCCTCGCGCAGTGCCGGTATCGACCGGTGTGGAGACTCCGAGTTACCTTGCGGCGCGCAGAGTGACGGTTTCCGTGCGTGCTTTTCAGACCGAGGCTACGGTGGATGCTCCGGAGGACAAGGCGGTGGAACATTTGGTCGACCGGGGGCCAGACATGTTCATGGATCCGGAGGCGGAGCGGACGGCCCGAGAACGGGCGTTGGAGGACAGCGTGCAGCAGGCAGAGCAGAGTGGATTAAGCGTCGGCGGAGCAACCCGTTTGCGCGAAATTTTGGCTCGTCGCGTGGGTGCTTTTCGCCGTGCGCTGTGTGGTGATCCGCCAGCGCAAGTGGAGCCGATGCGAGTGCAGCTGAAGCAACAGGCGAAGCCTGTCAAGGCAACGCCACGTCGGTACGAACCGACGAAAAGGGACTGGCTCTCGAAGTGCATTGCTGCTTTGGTGTTTTTTGGCTTTGTCTACCACAACATCCAGGCGGTGTGGGCGAGTCCGGCGATGGCGGTGCCCAAGAAGGACTCTTTCCGTTTGGTGAGCGACTACTCGGCGGTGAACGCACAGGTGGAGAAGTCCCCGGGCGTCATGCCCAACCATGAAGACATGGGAGATCTGCTGGGGGCGCGTTTCTTCGGCAAGCTGGACCTACTTCAAGGGTACTGGCAGATGCCTTTGGCTCCGGAGGCGCAAGACGTCTTCACCATGGCGACAAGCGACGGTTTGTTCACGCCTACCCGTGTTCCCCAAGGTGTTTTGAATGCGACTTCTTATTTCCAAGGTGTCATGACTGAAGTGTTGCGTGGTTTGGATTGCAAAGTTTGGGTCGATGACGTTTTCTTTTTCGCAGACACCGAAGAAGCTCTTCTGCAGCTGCTTGATGACATTCTTGAACGCCTGGAGAATGTTGGACTGTTTGTCGCCGCCCACAAGTGTACCTTCTTCTCTCGTGAACTGGTCTGGTGTGGTAAGGTGTATTCCAATGGTGTCGTGTCCCATGACCCCGCTCGAGTGCAAGGTTTAAGTGAAATGCGTCGTCCCGAAAACGCTGGAGAACTAATGCAATTCTTGCAGGCTGTCAACTGGTTGCGTACATCGTTACCACGTTTAGCGGAAACGGTAGCACCGTTACGTGATTTTTTGGAGGAGCTCCTTGTTGGGGCTACACGTCGGACTAAGCGAGTGGCGCGCAATCGTGTCATCAAGGATACCGCGTGGACGGAGGATCGGGTGCGGGCGTGGAATGCCGCACGGGGTTTGGTGGCGCAAGCAGTGCCGCTTCATCATCCTCGTCCCGGGTGCGTTGTTTTGATGTTTCCTGACGCTTCTGATTTCCATTGGGGTAGTTTTCTCACCCAAGTGCCTGAACACGAATTTCGCAGTGGATTGGCGTTGGAAAGCATGTCTCACGAGCCTCTCGGATTTCTGAGTGGTTCGTTCACAGGTTCGCAGTTGCGCTGGGCGACTGTCGACAAAGAAGGTTTTGCGATCGTTAATACGTTCCGGAGGCTCGAATACCTGCTTTGGGGTGGTGTTCATATCTTTACTGATCATCGAAACTTGCAGTACATTTTCAATCCGGAGAAGTGTGTCACGACGGTCACAAAGACCATGGCACAACGCCTAGAGAATTGGAAGGGTGTTTTAGGACAATACCGCTATGCAATCGAACACATCCCTGGCGATCGAAACTGTTGGGGGGATCTGTTGTCTCGTTGGGTCAAAGTTCCTACGGTGCCTGTTCGTTCGGTTGCCGTGCACAGCCCATGTAATGCTGACGATTCGCTTCCCGCATTGGATGTGATTCGTGCCTCGCAACAAAGGTCTGTCGCTCGTATCGGCGTTGGTGTTCATGAATTTTCGACAACCTTCGGTCAAGCTACCTTGGCCGATGATGGTTTGTTTCGTGTGCGTGTTGGGGTGCGTGACGTCTTGTGGATTCCGCCGGATGATCTTGCTCTTCAAACTCGTTTGATGGTGTGCGCGCACATGCGCTCGGCTGGTCACCGTGGTGTGGCGCCGACTTTGTTTCGCCTGAAGGAATATTGTGTTTGGCCTCACATGGATTCTCAGGTTCGCGAATTCGTTCGCCAGTGTTTGCACTGTGTAGACACGCGTGCAGGTGCACTCATTCCTCGTCCCTACGGAGACACGGTGCATGGTACCGCTCCGGGAGAAGTGGTGCACTTTGATTTTTTGTATGTTGGCCACAGCGGGCCCGAAGGTAGCGATGGCCTGCCTGATGAGGATGGTTTCCGATATGTTTTGGTCATCATGGATGATTTGTCCAACTACGTGGCGTTGGAACCGGCCGAGGCTTGTACAGCCGAGGTCACAGCGAAGCATTTGCTAGCCTGGTGTAAGACTTTGGGGGTGCCGCGTGTGTGGGTGAGTGATACCGCCACGCATTTCAAGAACAGGGTGCTTGCTTTGTTGAGCGACGCGTTGCACATCGAACATCGTTTTGCTGTCGCTTACACGCCGTGGTCGAACGGTACGTGTGAACGCATGGTAAAAGAGGTGGTACGTGCTCTGCGTTCCATTCTGTCAGAACAGCGTCGTCAGGTTTCGGAGTGGGTTGATGTTTTGCCGGCCGCTCAGTGGGCCTTGAACACTTCGTTTCGTGAACGTTACCGAAGCACTCCGTACAGCGTGATGTTTGGGCGTGCTCCGCGTACCGATTTCTCGGCGCTCGTTTCTGAGTCTGATGGCAGGTGGAATGTTGACGTGATGAATGCTGACTTGTTGCGTGCGAACGTCCGTGAAGTCGTTGCAGAGCAGGAGAGATTTTGCGCCGATATTCGCGCAGCTGTTGCCGTGTCTCGCGACAACAAACGTAAACAGGCTCAGGGCCAGGTGGTGTTGCCAAAATTTGCGGTTGGTGATTTCGTGTTGTATGCTCGTGTTCGTCGGCAGGGTGCCACACCGAAATTGTTGTCCACATGGACTGGTCCGTGGCGTGTGGTAGCAGCTGATCATGATCATGTGTACTCAGTTCAGAACATCGTTTCTGGGAAGGTGCATCAAGCTCACGTGGCTCGTTTACGATTTTATGCGGATGCGACGTTGAACGTCACCGCTGATCTGAAGGATGTTTTCCAACATTCCTTTGCGCAGGGTGAATGCCGCATGAATGCTTTGGTGCATGTGGCCGAAGATGATGCCAACGAGGTGATTGTCTTGGTCGATTGGGATGGTTTCGAAGCAGAGGAGCGCACGTGGGAGTCTTTGCGGTCGATTTATTCTGCTGCGCCTGAATTCGTCGTGAAGGAATTGCGCAAATTACGGATGACCCGTGCGCTCAAGATTAAAATTGCTTCAGAGTTCAGCATTGATTTGTGATTTGCCGCATGCGATTTCGTCTTGGTTTTTTGGTTTTGTCAAGCTCGTTCGTGTCGAGTGAACTCGCTTTGGGGGTGCTGTAGCCAAAAGATACCAAGCCGTGGAGGTTTCAGTGTAATCGCATGTGTGAGTGGAGCAGTGGCCGGGGATCCTGTGTGATGTCCCCTAGCCACCTGGCTCGTGGTCCGATGAGGATCACTCCGTGATAATACAAGCTCTAAGAACAAGACTTACTGAGTGCGAGGCCAGCGAGACTGGTGGAGTCCCTCGCTGGAAGCCCTCATGCTGATATCATCTGGCAGAGGCCATAAGTCACATTCGACAGTGTCTGACGAAAACGTGTAAATCGTTAGTCCCGGCGGCATCCGATAGAGCATCAGCTGGTGCAATAGGTGGACAATATCCATTGTGGGGGCTGAAAGGGTTCGGCTTGATCCTGAATAGAAAAACACTCCGCTCGATCCCTTAAAGGTGTAAGTGGAATTCAACATGTACTCGGAATGGCTCACACTCCTGTCACCAAACACTCCACGTGTATCTTTGGGAGGTGTCACATCCTTCCAAGGGGGTGTAATACAAAATTCATGGTACATGTATTTCATCACCAAAATCTTGATACCCATGTTCAGGAGGTTTCTCACCCTTTTTGCAGCACTGCCATTTGGTGCACTTGTACTCCATGCACTTGATTTCATCGGCGCCATCGACCAGAGCGTAACCGTGCGGACAGTCGTAGGAGTCGTAGTAGACGTTCTGTGGGAGTTCGAAGTAGGAGCAATCGAGTTGGTTGGCGGCCATCATCAATGCATACGGTAGCCATTTCGATCTGATGTATGGGTTGGCGGGCCATGGACTCGATATATCAATTGCCAATGTAAATGTCAAGACTCTGGACGAGGGCATAATTTTCTGTACGGTAATTTTCCTTTGATGTAGCACTCTTTCTGTCAGCGTACACTAAAACAGGAATGTATTGATGGACCACGAGCCAGAGCTCACCGGCAGCATACGTGCAGCGACCAACGGAACAAAACCAGCCACGCGTATGAGACTTGAAAGTTGTTTAGTCTCGAGGCGTGTTTCATAATTGCACAACTCCACCGATTCAATGTTGGTCCTCGACTCATATTTAACTAAACCAGATGTGCATTCTGCGACCGCCCAACTGATAATGCCGCAAAAAATTGAAGAACAAAGTTTGTACGCAGTGAGCTCTGGCCGCATTGAAAGCAGGAACCATTTCCGTGGCATCGGAGTGCATTCTACATATATGGGGTGGGACAAGGAAGTGACTTCAATCCGTTGGATTATACGACCTGCAAACATGTCCCCTCTCGCTTGCCTATCGCTACGTGCGGCAAGCTCTAAACCAATTCTCGCGTCTCCAACAAAGAAATATGAACTTTGCCGGCATACTGATCTTTTGCCACCCGGGGGCGGAACTGTCCCACACGATCACAATGTTCGTAAAGCTGAACATTATAATGTATTCCTTGTATCCACCTTGCGCCCCGCAAAATATATTGTTCACCTGCACGTAGGTAAAAACGCCTGTACGTAACACGGACTAGACCAGTCGGGGTGTTCCTTAGCACTCCTTAACGAAAGGGAATATTGTACAGAAGCAAACAACCACCCGGTTGATGTCAAGTTGATAGAACTCCATTACAAAGTATATATCGATATATATATATATGGCCGGGACAACACAGCGAGTGGGCTTTTATAGGCCATTGCGAAAATATGGGCAAGCAAATGTCCTGCATGCGGCCGTGGCGGCGGTTGGTAACGCTGCTCATGGTTTCTCGATATACCGACCTTCTGAAGTAGTTCAACGTAGGCGGCCGCCCTTGCATGTCTATTTTTAATTGGAGGAGCTCCAGTAGACTCCGCCCTTTGCGTTTTGGACCGTTCCTGTTTATGATGTGTGCCGGCATTAACTCGTTCGACAATACAACCACAGAACAGGTTTGACGCCAATACATTGACATGATCTTCACTAATCAGATATCCGGATAATGCGAAACGCAGCAAGACATGTACTTCACGTAAATTGTTTCCACAATAGCCGTAGACGATAGGCGAGGAATATGCTTGATGGCGAAACGACGGCTATAGCCCTCCGCATATGTGCCCCTACCACAATTAACAACTAATCATCCACCTTAATTCCCCTCCTCACTTCCATTCGGTATAGACAAGAGTAAGCCCACTTACCCTTCGACGTCGGGAGAGGGGCCCCAGCTGTAACACCGAGAGCCACCAGAGCCACGATCAAAGGAAGACACCGGACCATCTCGTAAACGACGTGCGTGTCGATAGCATTACTAAAGAAGGGGTGTACGATATTATACCAGAGAAAGAAAGGGGAACACAAGCACGCCGAAGAACACGCGATCCTAGCTTTGTTTTGTTTGCCATACCTAATGCCAACTGCCAACTCGAAAAAATATTTGCTGGCACATAGTATTCTGTATGCGACTGTGGGCAAGGCAGCTCAGCTATCACCTCCAGGGTACTATACACAGTGCCTTTGAACCATTCAATCATGACGCAAATTACCCCGTCGGAAAGATGAGCCTATCCGCCAAATGATTATACGCGCCCCTGTATTCGATTGTACCCTCTGGGGTGGTCTGCTTGTCTATTAAAAACAGCCAGGCGACGTACAATGTATGCGTCAAGCTCGACGAAGGAGAAAAACTTTGCCATCGTTGTAGGTGCGGTCTGCATGTGAGGCCGCAGAACGACTTGTAAATTCAACCACACTTCAAATTGCACACAAAACGGGTGTGGTGATATCAGTCGGCCTTCCACAATGAATGAGACACCCCCTTCATTAATATATGATCGGCCATTGCAAAAGCTAGATTCGGTTGGAGAGTACAATGTCAGGGTCTTTTGAGTTATCGCCATCAACGTCTTTAGGTGACAACACAATTATATGGATTGCTCGACACATTCAGTGTCGGCAATGGTCTTGGTTAACGTTACGTTTGGTCCGGAAACAAAATATATTGCAAACGGAAGGATATAGCTAGTCCTGTGTCCCGTTCAATTTGGGTTTATGTTAACAAAAATCGCTAAGTTTCCCGCGCATGATGTATAATCATTGTAGTGACACAAACGCGATTGTTGGCACATTCGTGCCTGAAGATGCTCAGCAACACTTAACATGTTTTTTCTTCGTGGCAAGAGGAAAAGGATTGTGCTGGAGTTTCACGTATTTGTTGTAATTCACACACGTTAGTTAATACCAAGTACAACAATTTATGAAAACTTCCGTCAAGTCGTACAATTGCGCCTGAAGAAAAAAAAGAAATCATTACCAGGCCTCAGGTTTTCGACACTGCCATGACCAACAACAGTGCCAAATTTGATTGCTTAAATATCGAAATGCATAACGAAATCTATCAATAACAGCACGTTTCGCCTGTTCATTGAACCAGCTCTATTTTACATTTACCGTTGAACCTACTCCGTTCGTGAGGAAGCGACAAAATACCTCGAAATATGAGTGAAACTTGACCAACGCAGAGTGAATTTGCGCCAGGGTTCCAGTCAATGTGTTGATCAAAGGACAAGATTCACAACCTGAAGCAACACCTCATGCCGAGGCTTTGTCTCCGCGAGAAGAATTGGACGGATGACACTGAGCGATGAACGATGGTGATGATGAAGAAATATAGCGTTTGAATAGGCGTTTTAGTTGCTAAATCCGGAAGTGATAGAGTCATCCGTGTGGGCGAATTAATGTCCAAACACCTCGAAACGACCCGCACAGTCTGTCTAGGGGCGCTATACGGACTGTTGTGCTGGCCGACTGTCCGTCTTACAGAAATTTCTTTGATACCTATGGTGGCGAGCTAACTTTAACTACCCTGCAGTACTATTTACATCCCGGTGTCAGGAGCTATATACGATTAGGAGCAACCTCTTGCACCTCACCGCGTGTTGCAGTTATTTGAAATCCAAATTAAGATACTCAGTCTACCTTTGTGTAATACCTGCACATCCTACATATGCAAGGCGACGGTCATCGCCTAACAAAAGGGGAGCCATGAATCCCCAAAATATCACGTAAGCATTGTTCGATACCACGAGTTAACGTATAACTGAGCTAGAAAAACTGCGATGGAGACGGCCTATTCCGTATAAAACCCAGCATCCGACATGTCTGGATGCACTCCCTTGCCAGATACATGGTGTCTTTCCCTACACCACAAACTCGGTAGATGTTGCTTGGGTGAGGGTAAACTATTGTATACTGCGACTTCAAAAATGTCTAATCGTGCTGCGTTACCCCAGAGACCTGCTTATATTTGATTCAATCAATAGCCGTCAAATATACGTACAACTAGGTTTTTGCCCGACATCCAGGTTTAGCTCCCCCAGATGGGATGGACGCACGGCGATATGTTTGGCAAAGTTGACTCGAAATTCGATGGCAGACACATCCAATTAAACCGCCGACCCCGACGCCGGATTCGTGGCTTCGGAGCAACCCTTGGGTTTGCGTCTACCTTGTCCAAACGCATCGAAGACATTGTAGAACAGCCGGAAGCAGAACTTAACATAAGACAGACGAACAATGTCCAAACACAATAAATTGTCCGGTGAATATCAATTGCAAGTAGATTGTCTTTGACGACCGTCGGCACAAACGTATGTCGAAATTCCTGCGCGACCACACATGATACTCTTGTGGTGACCCGCAAGCGGCTCTCTTCTGGTATAATATGCCGCACTCCTCATATTCCCGAAGCGACTAGGTCGTACGCTCCGTCAAAATGTTCCCCAACTAAATCACGGGGTACAGGTATGTTTTGGGCACGGAACAACTTGACGTCGGGCAGCGCCCAACTCAAGTGATGGACATCGTCACGATTCTAGTTTCTGCCTACACTTGAAACTGCTTATAATCGGTGTTTATGCGCTGTACATCCTGCACTAAATCGTGGGGAATTCAGCTTCAGCCAGGAACGAAAGTACGCCTGTGTGTACCGGAATCGTGCCTGTTGGAAACAGATGCGTCACAGCAAACAAAACAATCACGACATCCTATACAGATGTACTACTACTGTCGCAGCGTCCACTGCTAAAAACAAGTGGTGAACGCGGGCCACAACCTGCGGACGTTTCCCCTTAGACAAAATGTACTGGGATTTCCTAGCTGTGTATAAGTATCAAGGATGGGCTCACCTGGTCTTACCTAGGACAAAGGCACTTGAACTATGAACATGAGTTCACCAGCCCGCGCCCCGCTGGGATGAAGCAAACCGCGTTGACAGGGCAAGCGCTCAATTATGCAGGTATGGGTGTTTAGACGAAGAAAAAGTGGTGCTCGTTGCCCATAGGTTAAGCAATCGAGCGTGAGGTGTGATTAGAAGACATAACACTTGTGTGATGTGTCTCGGAAACAAAGTACACTCAATTTCACACAAAAATACGCTAATAGTGCACACTAGAACTTTCGTTTACAAGTATGTGCATATGTCAATAACCTTCATGCTAACCTCATTCACCATAAACCATCACCTGTTGGGAGATTTGGACAAGTATCGTCCTTTCGTCGAAAACCAAGTTCACAGACGACACAGTCAACAGGGAGTGAAAATTGACTGTCCGAAGTTTCTAAAAAACTTTCTCCGTGATGCGGAGAAACGTTTACGTACTAACGAGAAGACACAGAAACGGTGGTGGTATCAACACGTGCAATTTGCGTACGCCCAAGGCGCGGACATCTCTACCTCAATAACTTTGGCGGATAATATCGACCGTTGAGGTCGGTGGCTAGGGTTGACCGGCCACTCACGCTCCACCCCGCAAACATATAATGATGGTCATTGTCACTTTGTCCACGGTAGGATATTATCCTCGTAGATGTCGTCGAATGCCGGAGACTATTGCCGATGAACCACGATTATTGGAGGGAAGACAATGAATCAGGAGCTGGGAAATGACGGCCGTACCTTCCTCAGTAGTCTTGCAGTAGCCGAAACGTCACTCAAAAAAAGGGCGTATGACGTAAATGCGCTGCAGTAAGTGTAAAATATCCTCAGGCTTTCATCATTGTAGGCAAGGTGAATAAGGTACAACACTTTGTTTGTTGGTGACAGAGCATCAACTTCCACACACTTGCTCTCGCTGCAGGTTCGGGTGGATAATTCGCACGGAATTTGATGTGTCTTCGTAGGGTACGGCATGCGGTTAGCCACGAGCGACGGTAAACGATGGACAACCAATACTTTCATTAGGTATCTGAAAACCGCCAAAACACTAAGGCACCGTTCATCCGAAAACCTGGTCACACGCAGATTATGCAACCACGGAGAAGGAGTTGACAACAATACATCTAAATATTGTGAACAACTGACTAGGCCGGATAATTTTCCTTAAAGTATGGAATTCCCGCACCTCGATCATGCCCGTCTGGCCTCTACTTGTTGGAGACCCTGGTCAAACATAGCCGGCATCACTATGTCAAGACACAGGGTTGTGGGTCATTGTGCTGAACCAAGCGTGGGTACATGCACGACCTGATGAGTGTATTCCCACAATGAACGGCGATCTATTGACCTTCGGGTCCTAAGTTTTACTTTAGATTGTAAGGCGTTGCGCCGAAGCTACATCAACAATGTATTCCATGGATATATCAAACATTCTGTTAGCCGGCAGGCATACATTGATACACGTGGGTGCAGACAGCGTGGTTGCTGACAATGTGTTTGGTACGACCAAACTTTCAGAACGTAGTCGTTTCGACTAAACCCTCGCCGCTGGTGTAGACGTGACGATAAGCTTGTGTCCCGCGTGTATGTTCGGGCATAGGTTTGTTGATCCTACCTGCAGGCAATACATACCATCGAGAAAACACGGACGGCTGACAGGATAAACCCCTACCAACCTAGCATGGAGAACTCCTCAATTGAATGTAGGGTTGTGAGGTGTGAGGTATCATCAACGTATGAAATGGAATACCTGTGACACCACAGACTGCCCACTATGTTGAATAATGCACCAGTGGTTGAGGGGCCTTCCATACTAACTAGCAGTTCAATAACAATAACTCTTTCTCCCTTCCTTATGTGCGGCGCAGAGCTTCAACTTTATTCTGCAGTTTGAAATGAAGAGCACACCACACCTGCTGACATGATGACGCATAGGGGCGCGTACCAAATTAATGATGGAACAAGTCCCGATTTGGTAAAGAAACAATTTTCGGATGGTTGACAGGCACCGTGTACGCTTCAATTTGTTGACTATCCTCAACCCTTAACCGCATCCCAAACGTGACCAGCAAATGTCAAAGAACTGCCGCGTTTGACAGATCAATTGTGGGGATAATCTTTGCTCTCGACGATATGGCACAAGATAAATTTTGCATCATTCCTAGGCGAATTCGACACGAACTCTCGGCGGCAGACGGTTATACTTAACGGAATCTATCGTCGCATGGTCTGACCGAGTATCGAACGGAGTCCACACACACTGTTGCCAACCTTAGACAAAATACATCAGCGTCGAATCACGAAGCGTATCCCTAACCCTAACGCTTGTTCCGGTTATCTACAGAATAACACCTTCGGGAAGAGTTGACAATCGAAACAGGCTAGGAATATACATTCGGTCGTTCCCCTACAGCTTGTTATGCACAACCGATATAATTGATTTGCGGCGCTAAGGTATAATTTTCCAAGTGATTCCCCGTGTGGATACTAAGCATTACTTCGATATGCATTTCGTAAATATGTGTTTTGGAGCTTAACAGTACCAGACCCAGCCACAAATATGTGCAACGTTCGGTACATTACAAAGAGTGATTGCGCACAATGCCAGTAGGATATGTATCTGTCGAACGGAACACGTGCCGTAAAAATGATGGCGAACGCGACTCGCTTTCTGTTCATGGCGTAGACATATGTGTGATGGACCGGTGTTTCCGGTGGACAGTTGATTGGCTAGCCACGTACGATACAAGTGGATACAAAAGAAAGGGAATCAACCGTGACCTTCCAGACTTGAAAAAGTATCTACTCACCTGGTGATCTGCAGGCTACCGTTGCGAGCTTTGCGTGGGTTGATCTGATCTCTGCGGCTAACCCGTTCGATATCAGACGGTTTGGGCTAAACTAACCTTCCCCACGTAAGGTCACACGCTAGTTCCACGTTTATGACAAAAGGCAGAAATATACACTCTCGACGATAAAGCACCAGCCATTAATGACCTTTGTAAGATGAAACATCATTATATTTCATGCATGACCTTGTATTCGTTCTCTGCAGTCAAAAATACTTTGTATTCTTTGAAACATTTGCATTCGCAGATATGCAGTGGGGTACGTGAATGGACAAGTCGACCCCACCGCACGTACGTCTAACCTTTGCGACATGGCTATCGTTACCACCGCTTCTGTCCATTCTTCATGAACACGTCGCTTGTCGGTCCGAGATGTCGGACGACATAACTAGTCCTCGTGGTCGAGTAACGTAAAGGTCTCAACGAACGTTTAGACGCTATCGCCCACAAACGGAGTCGTCTTGGAGATATATATAGAATAGGGGCATGTCGTGTGCTAACGTCCCACTGTCAACCCCATTGTCAACGTTTTGTATGTGGTCGAACTGTTCGACCCGGGATTTGTTTCGACGTAGTGCAATGCAGTCACGCCTGATCAAGGCCCCGTATACAACCACAAAGTTCACAGCTAGCACCGTTTCAAAACTGTCGCGAACAAGTGTACCTGGAAACAGATTTTTCAATCTAGATTTGCTTCGTATACGCAGCTGATATACTTTTTTGCGACATATTTGGTCAACTAGTACAGCGTTTGCATGGTTGTGCTGGTGTTCCTCTTTGATGCTCGTCTTTCCCTGTCTAGAATCAACAACAATCTAACTTAGATCTACTATTAAAACGTACATCATATGCAAGATGGTGCAGTTTGTTCCCTTGACATATGCAACATGGTGCAGTTAGTTCCCTTGATACGAAGTTTGCTCACCCTTGGAGACACAGGCGGGACCCTTTTCCCGTCTTCCAAGAGTGTGTAAGCATACTCGTGACGGTAATTGAGCGAACCCGAGGGGTGCATTACGTCCATCGTGAAGTCATCAAGCGCACACCTCTGCCATGTTATACAACGAGTATAGAGGCACCGGACGTTAAATGCATGTATTCCGTACGTAATACGTCATCCGTACCCGACTACTGTAGTGGCTCCGATATCTGGGTACCGGCGCAGTTGATCCAAATATGTTGCATGATGATGATGACGACCGCGAAACATTGAATCCAAAATTGTACGAAGAAACAATGGGAATGCTAAGAGTAGAGTCGGTCGGACTAACCCGGGAACTATGTTGTAAGACAACCTAGGGGCCTTCGTCGTGTCATAAATCCCAGAAGCTCGCGCGTTAACCGCTCCCTATAATATAGTGAACATTGTGTTCCATAACCAATATAGAGCACCTCTAGTTCGAAGCTCAGATGACGTCACAATGAAAGGTGCCATTGCCGCCATGTGAGGTCCATCTACTATCCCATTGAAGTTCTGCTACTGAATAATACTTCCGCATCCTGTCGGCATTTTGACGTCCAAACTGTACCAGTCGAAATCGACGCCGAGCAGGGTCTCCATGGGAGGCGCGCCACCTCCTACAGTATGGCAACATGTGTTGAAATGAAGAATGTCGCATCATTACATGTAGCAGCCTGTGCACTATACATTGAACATGCCGAAATGGCAAAACCAGGCGAAATGCGTTTTCAAGTCGAGCTACACGGAACACGTCGGGAACAAACCTACGCGCGGTTACGGCCGTCTGCAAGAAATGCATTCCCTATCCCCTCAATCTTTGAAATACTCGTCATGGCGCACGCAAGCCTACTCTCTCCCTGTCCCCGCAAAATGTAGTGCTCCAGGGTTCGTAACGTGGTTTGTTTTACTCTAGCTGGATGCTCGGGACAACGAAAAATGCTGAAATCTGCAAACAACTTACCAAAAGACCCCCTCAAAACGGCGGGAACGGAGAACTCCTCCAGACGACACAACGGAGATCAAAGCACGCGCAATCTCGCGGAATCCTCTGTTCGGTGTCTTGGAGGAGTATTAGGCTCGACACGTCCATCACCAGACGGCAGACAAGAGTGAATATGCGTCATAGTGTTGGGAAGTTGAGACTCTAGGGGACCCGAAAGCAACATACTTGTAACAAAAAAAGTATTTTGTTGGTGCCGCGAGCACATTCCCGATGTGCAGCGGGAAGACGGGGCAGCTAGGGAAGGAATGGCTTACGCGTAGGTGTGGTATTGCCCCGTATACTGTTCTTTCACTTTCAAGTCGCTCCCGCCTAGAAAATAACACACCTCGATGACACGGAGTGGGTCCTGGTTAGACATCCTGCCTGAACTTACCACCCATAAGGCGGATGTTTCCGTTGTCCGCGTCATCGTCCGTGGGGTGGTCGATGAACGCTTTGCTTCCTTCTTCGACCCGTGCCTCCATCGACAAATTGAAATTCGAAAAGAAGATCACGTCTATCTGGAATAAATACGTTTCCGATCCAATCCGCTGTATGCCTGGGCTCGACGAGGGTTTCCGACTGGACGACCAGTGCAACGCGGCTAGTAGTGTCCCTGTGTATAATGAGGGCATACCTTAACTCCCCCCAAAAAGTACGGGAACAAGTATTAATGGAACGAGACTGCTCGAGGTGATTCGTTCCGTTTCCACGTATAAACGCATTCGGTCCCTGCAGAATCATTGGCATCGCCAACAAAATGAGTACTAACGGTATATTTTAAGCATGCCACCAGAAATTGGTGCCCACGTCCATGTTGGGTGTGGTCCATCTACATAGAATATCATTCTATTTTTTCAGTTCGGTCGGGCCGTGTTGTCCTCCCAGAGAAGAAATAGGGGCAACTCCAATTTCTCTTGCAAGGTATACTGGTTTTATCTTCGTGCACTGAATAAATACTTTTCCACAACCAATCAACATAATATTACGTGGCAAGTATTATTCCATTCGGCATCTTCCAACGCTCCCTGGCACGAATTAAGACACGCCCTGAGTGCCACGCAGAAAGAACAGTGCGTTGCTATCAATGCCTCATGACCGGTGTCTTGGTTCGAAATCGAGGAATCGATTTATAGAGTGGATGGAAAAGAGGACAATGAATCAAACCGCTAGGGCTACTGTATATATTGGAAACTGCCGCCAACCGGTCCGATTGTTTTTCGCACGACATGCCACAAATAATACAGCGATTCCTACGACCGCCCTCGCAGGTACGCTCTGGTCGACGATGGCGAGCACATCAAGTGCACTAAATGCAAGCGCAGCTAAGAGCAGTGCTGCGAGAAGGCTGATACACCTCCCGAATATATCCAAAAATAGCTTGGTGTTGAAATATTTGCACCATAAACGCTGAACTACACTAAGCGCTTGCCTGGGTTTAGCGGAACACTCATGGATAATGATCAAACCCGATACGTTTAACGGCATCGATCGACGTTTTCGGTTGATTGAACTATCTGATTTTCAATGTGCAACCGCTATTTCCAATTGACGTTTAACATCTAAGACGGTGTACTAGGCCTCCGAAACGGTCTACTTCGACTCCTACGACTTCTCTAAGCACTATAAACTGAAGTAAGACGATGATGATATCCAATGAAACAACGCCGGGTGCACCACCGAATAGTGCTGCAAGTACTAGTGTGAGCGGTACTTCTCTTTTTGAGTGTACACACTCTGGTGCATTTTGATAAACTAAACATCGTTGTCCCTTACATCATCGATGAACTAAATTTACTGGGGTTTTTCTATTGGGTATTGTGGTGCTTGTTCCTCTCGTCGATTTCAAAGTCGATGCCCAACACGTTTACCTACGGGACATCTCCTGGAAGTGCTCAACCTGTGAGTGAGTATGGGTGGGATCATGACCTGGTCCTCATACTCGAACAACGCTTACATATCGCAATACGACCACGACTGTAGCACATCCTCGGATTAGCCCAGATAGCAATTCGCACACTAGCCTCTAACACGAAATATAAATAGTACAATGTCAGAAATGTCAGAATGCGTGAATGGCAGGCCGAAAACATATAAGCTTGATTGCGTAAATCCACGATGCGAATGGATGTCAATTGTACATTTAATGGACCCAGGTTGGTTGGCATCCCAAGACACATACCCCACATCGAAGAGGTGTGACCGCCCTAGGGTAAACGCATCAAGCGGGACTTGCAAACCAATAGTAATTCAACGAACCCACTCGAGGCGAACCGGTTGAACCCACCTATGCCGATATTAAATTGTTTGTCAAAATGAGCTCAGCTGAAATGTAGTCTTCCTGCTATCTGCTACGTGCCCACTGATTTCACCACGGTATACGACGAAATATTGAAACTATCACTGAAGACGGTGACAACGTCAACAATTACTACCACGACATCAACAATGCTTGCCTCGGGAAGTACGGAGACACCCCCTGCGTACGGAGTCGTCCGCCAAGCACACACTATAAATGGGTTTCAAGAGGACAATGGCGTCGGCGTTTGATTGAATCCATTAACGTATACTGCGATATTGTTGATTACACACACCGCCTCCTAAGGTAAAACGCGTATAGGTGTATGGACATTCGTTCGTTTACGCGCTGTTCGTGTGAGCTGTTAGACGAATGGTGAAAGTCCAACGAAGTCCGTGTACAAAAATACATATTGCGTGAAGAAACACGGCCCTTCCTCTGTTGGTTCATGTCCACATTGTTGTGCAAAATATTTCCTCTATCAAAGTTTTTTACGCCCGGAGTTGCTTGACAACTGGAGGCTTCTTCAGGTGTCGTACGTGCTTGGGTGTCTGCTGGAACTGTGTTACAGGTTCGGTCGGCATCTCAACTTTAACTCCACGCCCACTATAAATAGGCGTAGATTCACGATATACGGATGAGCCCAACCGTGCTTCGCCGATGGCAGGCTTCTTCTTACAGAATACAACAGTACAACACCGGTGGTGCTGCTGTGCCAGACAACTCGTGCCACAGACGCCAAAGCATAGCAGGTCCTTGAGAGTTTAGGTGGGTATTATGTCTTACCTGGTACGACGTCTTTTTTTTTTTTAGCGCCCCGGAGGGTGAGAGGATACAACGTAAGTACTACAGTAGTATCACTTACAACGTCCCCGGTGGCTTGGTAGGTGGTCCGTGTTCCTATCAAGATCAATTTCGTGGGTTCCAAGTCTCACCGAGTGCATGCTCGTAGGGACTTTTTCTTGCATAAAAAATTGATTAGCGGAAGGCGCGAGAGCGTGAGTTAGCTACATTCGATGATAATCGACGAGCAGTGGGAATGCTGAACCCTATGCGCGACAAAAATAAAAAATAAGGGCACGTACCGGGGGGAAGGGACGACACCTGTGACCACGGTTTGCCCAGAAGATCGCTGAGGGTAAAACCTCCTACGAGCAGTTAGGCTGGAAAGTAAAAGTAATGAGTATTAATACGTGAGTGTTATTACCAGTGTGCAGCAGCAGTAGTGAGCTCCCATACCCTCGTATGACACGTATGCACGGGTTCAGCAGTATACGGCGTATGTATACGAGTAGGGCGAAACGTACATAGAAGTTTCGACATTTGGATCATCTCCGTATGATAACAAGTCAGCTGAGATGATTCATCCATCAGTGTGCAACCGGCGTCCCCGGTGGCTTGGTGGGTGGTCCGCGAGCCTATCAAGATCAATTTCGTGAGTTCGAGTCTCACCGAGTGCATGCTCGTAGGGACTTTTTCTTGCATAAAATTGATTAGCGGAAAGCGCGAGGGCGTGAGTTAGCTGTACATTCGATGAAAATCGACGAGCAGTGGGAATGCTGAACCCTATGCGCGATAAAAACTAAAGGCACGTACCGGGGGGGAGAAGGGACGACACCTGTGACCACGGCTTGTCCAGAAGATCGTCGAGGGTAAAACCTCCTACGAGTGGGCTGGAAAGTAAAAGTGATGATGAAAAAAAAAAAAAAAAAAAAAAAAAAGTCGGCACATGAGCACACGCGATACGTGCAGGGATCTATTAATATCTCGTTCTGCTACGTTTTGCGTTCTGCCTTCTGCCGTCCTCGGTCCAGCAAGTATGACCCTTGAGCAACAACGCATATACAGATATATATATATATATATATATGCAGCAACACAGCAACACACTGACAAGTACGAATGGGATTTGGCTGTTGAGGTTGTCTGTCAGAGTGGTGGGCAGGTCAGCCGCCTACAATAGCTGGAGTGGTGGGCAGGTCAGCCGCCTACAATAGCTGGAGTAGGAGACGGGGGAAGGGGGGCAGGGGGAATTGGACGAGGGGGATCCGTCACAGCTGTAGTTCCACCCACCTCCCCCGTGGGCGACACGGGCTACTATTAATAATGGACATGCATTTTTCGTGAAGAGTAGAGAAAACGAATGAATCTCTCAATAATACGGCTGTAGCGTTCAGTTTCCAGATGTATTCGTAGCATATGTTGTTATTGAAGTATAACGTGCTGCACTTGGGGATAGAAGGATAGAGGTTCGCAAAGGATTTCAACATTTTTTTTTTTTTCAGAACAATGCTGTTGATATTGCTGCCGTTGCAGTCGAATGTGGGTCTAATATTATGTACCAGGTGTATTTATATTTCCTTCGTAAGCAGTAACTGGTACCTGTACAGAGCATTACGAGTACACAAAGAACATGTGATTATACAAATCTACTTGATGTAGTGCGAACTGCTTGCTGTTATGATACCGTAAAATATTGTGGACTTGATTCCATCCGCGACATTCCAAGCCGGCGTCCCCGGTGGCTTGGTAGGTGGTCTGCGAGCCTATCAAGATCAATTTCGTGATTTCGAGTCTCACCGAGTGCATGCTCATAGGGACTTTTTCTTGCATAAAATTGATTAGCGGAAAGCGCGAGAGCGTGAGTTAGCTGTACATTCGATGAAAATCGACGAGCAGTGGGAATGCTGAACCCTATGCGCGATAAAAACTAAAGGCACGTACCGGGGGGGAGAAGGGACGACACCTGTGACCACGGCTTGTCCAGAAGATCGTCGAGGGTAAAACCTCCTACGAGTGGGCTGGAAAGTAAAAGTGATGATGAAAAAAAAAAAAAAAAAAAAAAAAAAAAAAGTCGGCACATGAGCACACGCGATACGTGCAGGGATCTATTAATATCTCGTTCTGCTACGTTTTGCGTTCTGCCTTCTGCCGTCCTCGGTCCAGCAAGTATGACCCTTGAGCAACAACGCATATACAGATATATATATATATATATATATGCAGCAACACAGCAACACACTGACAAGTACGAATGGGATTTGGCTGTTGAGGTTGTCTGTCAGAGTGGTGGGCAGGTCAGCCGCCTACAATAGCTGGAGTGGTGGGCAGGTCAGCCGCCTACAATAGCTGGAGTAGGAGACGGGGGAAGGGGGGCAGGGGGAATTGGACGAGGGGGATCCGTCACAGCTGTAGTTCCACCCACCTCCCCCGTGGGCGACACGGGCTACTATTAATAATGGACATGCATTTTTCGTGAAGAGTAGAGAAAACGAATGAATCTCTCAATAATACGGCTGTAGCGTTCAGTTTCCAGATGTATTCGTAGCATATGTTGTTATTGAAGTATAACGTGCTGCACTTCGGGATAGAAGGATAGAGGTTCGCAAAGGATTTCAACATTTTTTTTTTTCAGAACAATGCTGTTGATATTGCTGCCGTTGCAGTCGAATGTGGGTCTAATATTATGTACCAGGTGTATTTATATTTCCTTCGTAAGCAGTAACTGGTACCTGTACAGAGCATTACGAGTACACAAAGAACATGTGATTATACAAATCTACTTGATGTAGTGCGAACTGCTTGCTGTTATGATACCGTAAAATATTGTGGACTTGATTCCATCCGCGACATTCCAAGCCGGCGTCCCCGGTGGCTTGGTAGGTGGTCTGCGAGCCTATCAAGATCAATTTCGTGATTTCGAGTCTCACCGAGTGCATGCTCATAGGGACTTTTTCTTGCATAAAATTGATTAGCGGAAAGCGCGAGAGCGTGAGTTAGCTGTGCATTCGATGAAAATCGACGAGCAGTGGGAATGCTGAACCCTATGCGCGATAAAAACTAAAGGCACGTACCGGGGGGGGGGGGAAGGGACGACACCTGTGACCACGGCTTGTCCAGAAGATCGTCGAGGGTAAAACCTCCTACGAGTGGGCTGGAAAGTAAGAGTGATGATAAAAAAAATAAAAAAAAAATAAAAATGCGGTCCATCCAGTTTCGATACGTACGAGTCTTCTGTACGTACTGCTGTACATACTGTTTCGTGTGTATTGAGCATCGGACGTACCAGGTGTGTATATGTCACGTTTGCTTTCCAGCTTGATTAACTCGTAGGTCTCAGCGATCTTCTTGACAAGCCGTGGTGACAGGTGTCGTCCCTTCTTCCCCCCGGTACCCGGTACGTGACTCCATTTTTATCAGGTTCGGCATTCCTACTGCTCGTCGATTTTCATCGAATGTTGCTATAACTTACGTGCTGGCGCCTTCCGCTACGTAATCAATATTTATGTAAAAAGTCCGTACGTACGAGTATGCACTCGGTTAGAGTCAGTCGAACCTGCGAATTGATCTTTTTAATATTACGGGGGACCATAGTTAATAGGACCTACGGTGCACACAAACACCCATATATCTCCATAATTTTACTGACAATATTTGGTCCTGTTTCCTATGTCCCCCGGTAATAGTACGTACGTAGGCACGCAGACTACCTATTTAAATACCAAGCCACCGCGGACACCGGCTCATGCACAGCAGTTTACTATTCATAGTGTATTATGTAATACCCTCCAACGGCTGCCGCCAGAATCGAGCGTGGCTCTTCCGTCTTGTCTTTATAGTCGACGTCTCGAGACTTGTGATATACCAGGTATGGTCCCTCTGCCTTTGTTCCGCTGACTCCACCCATGACAATGATGCGATGGTGGCTGGCGACAGCAGCACTCGGAGCACGGCTGGGTGGACGGGGAACACGTGGCTCTCTCATCTCTGGCCCTTGTCATACAACATACAACCTACGCATACACGTACGTAGTGCACCTATTATTGATAGTAGCACTTACGATATATGCTGTAGGTAAGCTGTATTATTGTCCTTTACACCAGGTACGCTGTATTGATGTTTTGAGCTACAGGCTACAGCAGCAGTCAGTATTGAGCCAGCCTTTTTGTCCACGTTCTGCAAGTTTCAAGAAGAAACTGCCCGTCAGTTCCTCAATATTCGATTTTTCATTTTTCCATTCGGTGTCCTAGACGTAATGGTACACCGCCGTACATACACCATTACACAGGATCAGAGGTCGGAAGGCTGTCGTTACGAGTAGTACTTACCAGGTGTTATTCATGATGTCATAACCGAGGATACAAGTGTGCAGCAGCACGGACACGGGTTGTGCTGGATGCTGGATGTCGACGGGCAGAAAGAACGGTTTCATGTTCAGGAACACACTCACTGGTCAGGAACACACTCACTGGTACGTATGTACGTACGTTAGAATCCGTTTTTTTCTCCCTCCGGTACCTCCAGGGTAGCAAATACTGCTGTTGTTTTTTTTGCTGCTGTGATTCCAAATTCCAATTATATTTCGCTGAAACTACAAATACAGAGTGTAATAGACTATTATACTACGTACTGCTGTAGTACTGGTGATGAACATAATCGAGGCTTATCACGGTATTTCGGCGGGACGGTAAAACCGCCGTCAAAATGGTCCCGCCGTCCCGTCCCGCCGACAAATTCCCTGACCGTCGTCACTTACCCTCGTCCCGCCGATAAAATCTCTCCCGTTGGAATTACCGTCCCGTCCCGCCGTGACACGGTAAATTTACCGTCCCGTCCCGCCGATACAATCTCCCCCGTTGGAATTTCCCATCCCGTCCCGTCGTGGCACCGTAAATTTACCGCCCCGTCCCGTCATCAAAAACTGCACCATTGTCACATACAGTTCCATCCCGCCGACACAACTTGCCTCTTCCCTGGTCGTGTGTTCCCATCCATTCCCACCACGAACTACGAATTATTAATATTAATAGTACGAAAAATGAGTTGTACTCAAATTCAGTATTATTGGTAATAGTTCCTATAGATCTTGACAGGCACGCGGACAACCTACCAAGCCCCCGGCGTCCGCCGTGGCTTGGCAGGTGGTCCGCGTGCCTATCAAGATCAATTTCATGGGTTCAAGTCCCACCGAGTGCATGCTCATAGGGACTTTTTCTTGCATAAAAAATTGATAAGCGGAAAGCGCGAAAGCGTGAGTTGGCTACATTCGATGAAAATCGACGAGCAGTGGGAATGCTGAACCCTATGCGCGACAAAAAATAAAGGCACGTACCGGGGGGGAGAAGGGACGACACCTGTGACCACGGCTTGTCCAGAAGATCGTCGAGGGTAAAACCTCCTACGAATGGGCTGGGAAGTAAAAGTGACGGATAAAAAAAAAAAAACACTAAAAAAAATAGAATACGTATCATAAATTGTGCACCACCCCTATGCTATGAATGAAATATAGAACAGCAGCAGTAGGCGTATTACGCAGCTTTCTAAATTGAATATCAACTATTCAATTAATCAGTCGAACTCACACAGCTGACGTATTTAATCATAACACATAATACTATACTCCGTATAATGTGAAATTGGATTTGCTTTTTTTTTAGCAAAAGCTGTCCTGGTGATTGGTTTTGTATGTATATATTTAAATGAAAGTACAAATAATTACGAAGTACGATTTTTTTTTACCAAGTATTAAGTCGTCGCTGACGTTTTTTTGTTGCTTCTTACGAATCGTCGCACTTCATATTTCCACGCGCAACAAGCTCGGCACCACACACAAACAACACAGATCACTCACTCAACTCACGGCCACACCAGGACTGGCCGAAAGATGTCACGAGACATGTTATCAAACGACGCAGAACGTGCGCTGTTGAGGATGCAGGGCCGAGTGTTCACTCTAAAACCTACGAGGTAGTAGTTTGGTGTCAGTCAAAGCATGTCAAGGCATATTTGCTGTCTGTCAAGGGGTGAAAGTGCTGTCTCCTGACATCTTTGGTGTGGCCGACACGGACGCCATGGATGCCTATCTCACAAGCGGGGTCGATCGACCAGCAGCGGCACTAGAATCACCACTGCCGCCGCCACCACCTACCTCCATCTCCACAACCACCAGTAGCACAGCGCAAGCCCAACCATCAGAACAGCCACCATCAGGTGGCACCGCAACAACAGCAGTGCTTGGGGCAGGGGTGGGAAGGAATCAGAAGAAAACGTCGCCCGTGTGGCAACACTTGCAACACTTCTCGGAGTTTGAGCCGCCAATCGAGAAGAAAAACGTCAAGTGCAGGGTGGTCACAAGGTTGCGATGGGACGGCTCCCTGCGCGCAACCAGCAGTGCGGGAGATTATTCATGTACAACCGCGCCGACCTTGCAGCTGGCCGGAAAGAGGAAAATATATATTTACCGTCCCGTACCGCCGAGGAAAAAATATTTACCGCCCCGCCCCGCCGAAAAAAAAAGATACTTATATTCTCGTCCCGCCGTGGAAAAAAATATTTACCGTCCCGTCCCGCCGAGGAAAAACATATTTACCGTCCCGTCCCGCGGAGGAAAAAAATACTACCGTCCCGTCTCGCCGAGGAAAAAAATATGTACCCTCCCGTCCGCCGTGAAAATCTTCCCCGTCGAGAAATTATGCACCCGCTCTCCCGTCCCGTTCCTCCCCGCCTACTTTTTATGCCCTTATTTCACCGTCTCGTCCCGTCCGGTTTTGATTTTTTTTTCCAGCCAAAGAAGTCAAATCTGTCCCGTCCCGTCCCGTCACGACTCTCAGTCACTGCTATAACCCTTGAATATATTTCCCTCGAATGTTTATTCTTCTCAACTCGAGTATTATTCACAACCACTACGAATACAGCAGTTTTATCAAGGTTCATGGCCATATATATTCCCATGCGCTACCAATCATAGTACGATAAACACGTAAACACGACAGCCGCAGTCTGCCATGCCAGGAAAGCAGTCAGGCACGCGTGTGCCACAAGAAAATATAACGAAGCGTAGAGACCACATAAAAAAACAAGGCAACTCCAATGCCCATCACATACCGGGTGCGTCATCAGCGTCCGCCGGAAACTTCGATCGACGCAAAGGCAAGCCGCGCCGCCTACCCACAGAGCAAGAACATCGCTCAAAAGCCCGCCCACCGCCGACGGTCGGCAAAACTGCGACGCTGCTATTGTGCTATTACGGGGGACCATAGTTAACAGGACCAAATATTGTTGGTAACAATAGGGAAATATATAGGGTTTTGTGTGTACCGTAGGTCCTATCAACTATGGACCACCGTAGTAGTATCCACTATTATTGGACGAATATTTATGATGCACTTTGTGTACTATCTATGACGTAATCGGATCGGGTCATGGACGGCGGTGACGTCAACCTATCACGCTACATATGCACACTCGCACTAGACTGTAGATAAGAATAAGTTGTTGTAAAAGTCAGGGCGAGGGTGGCTTTTGACTCTTGATTCTTGTCTTCGGCTGTGGTGGGACTTTCATACCTCACAAACATGTACGCACTCACTGGCGAATTGCCAGCTGATATGTACCAGTCTAGTTAGTGCCAGGTACCATCAATACCACCTGATTACTACTGCTGTGTTACACGGTACATATACTCGTACTCGTAGCGAGTGCTGTGAACCGAACAGGGAAATGGCGTCGGTCGGTTTTCGTTTTTTCGCCGATAAAGTCGGTCGGTTTCGGTGTACAAAACGAAAGAATATCGAACCCGAAACCGAACGGTTTTCGCAGAAAAAAAACGAAAAATTCGGTCAGTTTCAGTCGTTTTTTTTTTTTGCAAGTAAACCGGAAATTTAACTATGTCGGTTTTCGGTCTCGAAAAAGACAAAATACCGACCGAAAAAAAAAAACGACCCTCGATGATCGGTTCACAACACTGCTCGTAGAATCATGGAACATGTACGGAGATGTTTGCATACTGGTAGTTAGTATATGCATGAATAATCCATTTATGCACTCAAGGGGGATGCATAAAAAAGCTGTGGCTTTTCTTCTAAACACTACCAAGTATTACTGTAAATACGAGTCATTCCCCATTATTTACATGTATGTGCCAGGTACACAATAGGCGGCAAGGAAGAGTGAATCCGTAAAACCCGCCGCTCGCGTATACGAGTTTGGTCCGACCCTCGATGATTTCCAGCTTTCAAATACGGCGGTGTATACATAAGATATGCGTGTATATGCCAGTAAACTGCTGTACAACAGGTAGCCAGACTCTTACGAGTGCGTTCGGGATTGGAGGTTCCTCAAACCCGTAGTACGCGCGATCGAAGTGTCACTACTGTAGTATCACTAGCATTACTAGTATCACTGGTATCACACAAGGGTTGCAAAGATGGGTTTTCGATGAAATCCTCGATATCACAGCAGCTGTTGTTTTTTTCAATTTTACAAATATACGTACGTACCAACGTCCTTTAATTACAATCAGTAGTTGGCAAAAATGGCGGACAAAAACTTGAGGTCCCTTATACTGGTACCGTTTTCGCTTAAACGGGGCCCCTCGAAAGGGGCCATATCTGCTTTTACCGTGTATCACACTGGGTGATGAAGCTAACACATCCCCTGGGACGAATTTCAGATGCGGTTTCCTCCAAAACAAAGGGGTACACACGACGTTCAGATCCGATTTCCTCCAAAACAAAGGGGGCACTAACAACGAAAATGGTGGCTTTGGAAATATTTAGTTGAGAAGGTTGCATTAGCGCATGCATCGTCGCTCGTCGTACTCAGTACGCCCTTCCCATTGTCGAGAAACCCACAGCAAATCGTCCGAGGGGGTGTGTTTTCTTATCACCTTAGTGTGATAATACGGCATATGCAGTACCTGGTACAAGACCTCCCAGAACAGGGTCTCAGATGCTTCCACTATAAACTCCTGCGAGTACGGCCGGAGAAATCACATCCAGACGTGAAGGCGAAAGTGGCAAATCCCCGTTTTGGATTCCTCTTTCGTCTCTCAGGGCTGGCTTTCGTACGTGCCGCTGCATTTTTGTTGTGCTGCATAACAGGGTCGAGTGATCCTCCTGAACCCGCAGTGGGAAGGAAGGTGGGGATGCCGAATGAATGAAACGCTTCTCGCGATGAATATGTAGGCATGTACCGGGGGGCGCAGAAGGGAAAGAAGGCCCCCTTTCCTTCACCTGTCGACCGCGTCTTGTTCAGACGCTCGTTGACCGTTAACTGGCTGACTTCTGCAGAAACGCCTGCGCCTAGAAGCTGGACAGTGAATGTGACGAACACCGTATTATTATATCGTTAAGGCTAAGTGTTGCAGAGAGATCAACGGCCAGTATATTGGATTTCCTCAGTATACTGCCGTACTGTTGCTACCCTCTTTGCGCATTTTCGCGTCACCTCCCATCACAATGCATGGGAAATATCGAAATACTATCAGGTATACATGTATGTATAAAACGTACTATGGCCGTTATGGTCGTAGAGCTCTATATCCAGAATTTTCAGATTTGTGAACTGGTGGAAATTTGTACCAAGATACGGACGCGTTTTGCCACAACTTGTGAGATTCAGCAGAGGGTCAAATAAATAATCAGGAGTGTTAAAAATCACAAATTGGAACAAAAAATTCTGCAAAATCTAGTACAGGTGAAAATAGCACGAAAAAAAATCTTGTCACATATCTTGTGAGGGAAAAGTTCTCCGGTAACAACGGCCCTTTTACGTATGTTACGGGTTGATTGCGCGGGAGAACTTGTCCATCGTGCCCAAAGTCCTCGTCTATCCCTCTCTCCTCTCCTCTCCTCCGGCAGAGATGTCAGGAGACAGCACTTTCACCCCATGGCAGACAGTAACGTTGCCTTGACATACCATGACCGACACCAAATTACTAGTTTTTAGTGTGGAACAATCGGCCCTAAACCCTTGACAGCGCACGTTTTGCCTTGCTTGGCATGTCTCCCACATCCTCCGTCTCTCGCTTACTCATTTCTCCATTTGTGGGGTTTCCGCTGTATAAGATGGCGTCTTGTGGGATGGATGTACGTGGCTTTCTACACATATACCTATGCTCGTACTGTTTCAATCTACTCATGGTTTCAGCTGGTATAATTACACGTGTACTGGCAGTATATACTGCGTCAGTACCCAGCCCTATTATTTTATTTATTAACTGTGCGTAAAGTACCAAATGTCGAAACACTCCGGAATATGATATAATACCTGGGTGGTCAATTAATAGTACTTCGTACACGAACATGAGAAGCCTTTGGTCAGTTTTCAGTTTTCAGACGCGTTTTCATCATGATGTAAGTTTTGTGGAGTGTCTCGTAGGACGGCATCCAGGACATATCCGTTCGTGCTGCGCTTGCAGATTTTTCTCATGACGCGGTAGGTCTTACGGCCAGCGCAATCACCAGGTAACGAATCGACAGTTTGCGCGTGGATCATCCACAAGTCACCTCAGATAAGATCAAGTTTGGTACGATGGGTCATGGTCGTCGGATTTTATCGCGTATCCTGTTGATATTTCGGATGACACTTCTCTGGTGTCAGACGAGTAGGGCATCTTAGTATTTGGTGGGCTGTTAGGAATCAGATAAGCTTTGTTGTTTCGAAAATCCAGAAGTACAAGGTCACTCTTTTGCGTAAAAACAAGGCCCCACGTTGCGAAAGCGATGAAAGTCTTCTTTGTCAAGAGTGTCCGCGTCGGGGGTCACAACTGCAAAATGCTATAATTATCCAGTAGTTTGCAAACACTGACCAAGTGCCATCGCAAGCACGTACGGTACGCTGTGTTTTTGGTAACGGTACAATCATCAACTCTTACGATCGACCGCGTACCCCTTGACGCCATTAAACTGCAGACATAGTGTCGTGGACGCGTTTAACGGCCACTAACACTGCAACAGCCCGGGTGCCGCTTGCTTACGCCGTTCCGGGGACGATTGAAGAAAAAAAGATATCTTTGAATCGGGTCCATGATTAAACACGTCTCCTCAGCTACTGCACGTGTTTTTTGTTACTTGCATAAAAACAATTGTCTCATAAGAAGACGACGAAACTCAAAACAGGCACACCATACAATAGTCTCGGTACGATGTCCGGTATTGAATATGTGTGGCACTTGCCGGAACGCCTGTTGCCATTTGTGCTAAATATATTCCCAGCGTTGTTATTTGTGTTCAGCGTGATAGAGACTCTATAAATCTGTCTATTGATACTTTTGTTGGAAGGCGTGATTCTTACTTTAGTGCCAACGAGTTCAGATCGTTTCGATGCGGGCGTATGCGGGCCGGGGTCGATGCGGACTTAATTGTGTGGGGTGGTTCAGGCCAACAATTGTAAAAGGTGGTGTCTTCCTGCTTTCTGTTACTAATGAGTAGACGAATATTAGCCTATATGGCAAAATCAGCCTACGGTCGTGACGGACATTCTGCAGAGACCGCAGTACAGTAGCATGCCTAGCCAGTGCGCAGGGGGTCGAGCACTATTTTTAACGTGTCCGCACAGCAGCCAGCATCGTGCGGCCGATCTGCCCCCCATACACCAGGAATTGCCCAACATGATGGAAACATATTTTATGCAAGTAACTTCGTACTTTACAACTGTACAGACGAACGAAAAAATACCCTAGTAAGACCACGTGGTACACGTTTTGAGGGACGCTATGAAATACATGTTCATGCATCGTGCTTAGTTACGGCACGTTTTGGGCACGTTTTTCATATGGTGGTGTCACAACTATGTTTTAAGGCTTGCTCAGGTCGTGGTTTGTTTTTTGCCGGCGCATACTGTGTAGTTACGGCTCAGTATCACGTATTATATGTGTAAACGAGAAAGGGGGCGTCTTGTTCATCTCGCTACATTGCTTTAACACGGAAAATCTCAGTTGCCACTAGCGGCGCGTAAAGAAATGATGCTGTTACTCAGTCAAACAACGGCCGGTAGGGCATATCTATGATAGCGCACGTCTACGTAGCCGTAGATGCTAGTTAGATTTCGCTGGTTGTACAAGCGCAAACCTCGCACTCTGTTGACCCTGCGTGTGCTTATCGACCACCATTGGTGTCTTTAGTGTGAAACCTCTACATTTTCTTTCAAATCCCCATAACGCAGTTCAGCCACTAATAGACCAACCCTGAGCTACCACCTGCGGGGGGATTACCAACAACATACAAGAACACAGACTAGAAGCTCACGCGCTGCGGTTGAACTCAATCAAAAAGACAGATTTATTCTGAGCCTTTGACCGCGAAACGCCGGCATGCATCCCCTCCACGGGGCTACGGTTGGTGCTCTGTGGCAGCCCCGCTCTCACGTGCTTATGGTATTGTGACAAACGTGGTAGACATTCGTTGAACCTTTCCCTCGACAACACCGTCTTTCGGGCGCGTTGCACCACATCGCGGCCCTCCTATGGTACGTGCCAACCACGCGCAGGTGCTGCCGCGGGGGCGCACTTTGGTTTGTACACCGTTTTCCCGCACTCCAAGTAGTCTCCTCACCCTCTCCGTGGGGGTTGCTCAAGCGTTAAAGTGGCAAAGGCTCCCGAAATTTCACGACGCGTGTACCGTAATGCTGACGAATAGACTATTAATCGAAGAAACTGGAACTTGATGCTCACCATTAGAGAGCAGTTTATCTAATTCGAGTGCTTCGTAGTTCGTGAGGTATGACTGTTCTCAAGTCGAAACGGACAGTGTTTGCTGACCGTCGTATTTCGGTGTTTTCTTCTTGTCTAAATGAAGCAGTAGTGAAACCGAAAAGTTCCGTTCTTATTTGAACATGAACGAGCGCTGATATGCGGAACATCTAGAGGCTAGCACGCATCTCCGTGGTCACGACAAATTATCATTTCTGATGTTTGTAGCGAAAATTCTGTGAATTGTTTATGTATCAAAGAGCATTGGCAGCGGTTGGTAAGTCTGCCTATGGGGGCGATTTAGACAAACCTAAAAGACAAACATACTTCGCCTCTGTTAAACGAAGTTAAAGGTGTTTCAACGGTTTCGGAAACACACGCTGAGCGGAGTCACATAACCTACTGCGGCGTATCGGTTCAGGTTGAGCACCCAAAAACACGAAAATCGCGGGGTGTTGCATTTCGCTTGTCAGGCACAATACCGCAGAAACTTCTACTCTTTGAAATACCTGAGAAGCATTCGCAAACCGGTGACCTATTGATTTCAACGCAAGGCTACCATGCCTGCTTGCATCACACTACCCAATGCGAAATCAATTTGTCGAAGACAGCCCAACCATCGCCTAGAGGCATTTATCGATAATCGGCGCTCGTGTTCATGAATGTATATCAAGCTAAGCATTCACCGGAACGAGGGCGCAAAGTATCTCTGGATACGGTTTGAGGTAAATTGTACGGGCTTCGTCAGGCCGCTGCCCTTGTCGCTCTACAGCCCGTTCTTTTACTATCCCCTCTGTAGGAGCAAGGCCAGATCCAAACCTGGATAACACATATAAATAACGATCCGATTTCCGTATGCCTGAATACCTCCATGTAGCGGGTCTCGAGATACGACGAAAGCACGCTCAACATACCTCGTGCAAACTCCATCTCAACGTTGTCGAGACGATGTGTTTGCGGGCAAGAGTGTATATGCCTGATACGGCGAGTGCGGTGTTTGCCTGACCCAAAGGCGGCAGGGTATCGCTTGAGACTGGGTATTGTCCAGCATATCTTCCAAACATTTTGTAGGTGTAATTCCTTGACGTCGGGACGCCCCGAAAAATGACTTTATATATTGATAAATTGCCCGTGCTGAAGTCCTATTTCTATGTGAAGGGTGGCCTTGTTTTCAGGGAGTGTCGACATCCCGAAGTTTCAAAGGTTACAAACCGAGAAGACAATCACACAGATACCAGAGCCAGCGAATAGTATATGAATGCGAGATGAAATATCAATTGGGTACGCCTTACCTCGAGCACATCGAAACTGGCCTGCCGAGAAGTACACAATCAACCAACAACTTACGTCGTCATGTAGCTAATTGTCAAGTCTTGATACCAGCATACGCATCAGTACAAGCTGCAACAGTAGCAATAAAGCATCCACCCCGGATTCCGGCCCTCTAATCAACTGACAGATTATCAGGATATTCAGGCAAACACCTAGTGAGACTGACGGGAGTGCATAAAGGCCGACCGAGGATGGAGCACAGTTCTCGCAAAGCCTCTGCGCCCGTACACCGGTACGGAGCACCAACTCTATAGCACATAGGTCAACCCAACGGACAAGGAGACATTGTTGTCGATCGAATATATAAACAACGTACCAAGACAAGAAGGGGACGTATTTATCCATATCTAATATGAAAATTTCTACCAATACCGGAGGAATCTGTCGAGTCGATCATCCTCTTCCTACTGGCTAAAGTTGGAGGCCCGTATTTGACAGACAGACCAAGCTCTTGCACACTTTGTTCAGTAAGAAGTGCATGCAATCAACGACATATAAAATCCATGGAATGCGTTCCAGTAATGCTGAGCAAGATCCACTCAAAACTCCATAGAGAATGTGCTTGTAGACGACTTCGCACATCGCGGATGACTTCGTACTCCTCTCGACTGACGCTGTTGCCTCGTGACACATTGTTGACCACGTGTCCATCTTCAAAACATTGCTGCAGTCGGTTGTCGTATCCTGTTAGGAAGCGCGGGGGTCATGTAGCTGTTGGCAGGTTGACACGTTTGCATCTGGCATCATTTTTGTGCCGATGTGGCGACGTCATTGCTGTTCTCGGTTTGGAATTGTCGACTAGGTGCGTTGGACTCTTATTGGGTTACTTTTTCTACATGAAGGGCTCATCCGAGAATCCATCGGGAGTCTCGATACGCTATGCGAGTGGTACTAAAAACATGCTCTTTATACATATTTTCATTGAATGTCGGATGGCTGCCACCAGTCTGGTGGTTTTTCGCAATATACATGGTATCTGATCGGGATACCATTCTCTCAGCATATTTAACTTTGAGAATGAACATTCTATCATTTGTGCAAGAGGCCGGTTTGAGACGATCTAGTTCAGATAATCCACGATTTATCCACAGGGCGTGATCTTGTTCCGAAAGGTACGTTTGGCTTTGACATGAAGCCGATGTCACGATCCCACTTACACCCTTCAACAGGTTGATGACTTAGAGTGGATAATGTCAAGGGACAACGTACATACTGCAACAACTGCAACGTACTCTTGCCGTTAATGCTTCAGAGGAGTGCGTACGCGTTCGGAAGGTGAAAAGACACTTTGTAAACTCAAACAGGCATGACAGCTCACAGTGGTACTTGCAGCACTTGGAAGTGGTGCACCCGTAGTAGTCGCATTTGATCTCGTCAGCGTCCTTCTTCAGGGTGTAATGATCAGGGCAGTAGTAAGAGTCACAATAGACCGTGTCTGCCGTTCAAGTCAAAAGGGTGGTCACAGCGGCATTCGACGGAGCATCAGCTGGTATGATAGGTGGACAGTATCCATCATCGGGGTTGAAAGGTTTGGGCTTGCTCCTATTGGAATGAAAGTCCGCTCAACACAGTATAACAGTACAGGTGGAAGTTCAAGTCAACATATACCTGGAATGACACGTACTACTGTAACCCAACGCGTGACACGTATATCTGGGAGGTGTCACACCCATCCCAGGTGGTGTAAGGCAACAATTATGGTACATGTATTTCTTCGCCAAATGCTCGACACGTATGTTCGGGAGGTATCTCACACTTTTCGCAGCACCGGTCCTTGGTGCACTTGTACTTCTTGCACTTTACGTCCTCGGCGTCATCGACCAGAGCGTAACCGTACGGACAGTCGTAGGAGTCGCAGTAGACCTTCTGCGGGAGTTCGAAATAGGAGAAAACGGACTGGTTGGCGGCCGTCAACAATGCATACAGTACACCCTCCGATCTGAACGCAGGGTCTGGTGGGCCATGGACTGGCCCTGTCCATTGTTAATCGAAATGGCATTCTGGAGTTTGTACGGCAACGTTTTTTTAAGGGTAATGTACATTAGCACACACTAAACAAGATTGTATCGGTGGACCACTAGAAAAGGCTCGCCGAGACCGGACATACAGGGACACAACGTACACAACTGCACCCATCTGGCGCACCAGGAAGTTGTTTAGTCTCGACGCGTTTTCAAGAGGTCAACACCTGCTCCTCTCAAACATTAGTCATTGACTTCGCTGGTTGGAAACATATGTACATTCTGCGACCGCCCTACGGACGATGCCGCGGAAAAAAGAAATTTCGAGTTTGGACGTGGTGAGTTCCATTCGTATTGAAAGGAAGAACTAGTTCCGTGGCATCGAATTACCTTGTACATATCTGATCCATTGAAATATACGAGCTGTCAATATAGTCGCTTTTGCTTGCTTACCTCTTCTTGCTCCAGACCTCTGAACGGTATATGTCTTCCTTACCATGTAGAGGCGCAACTGCCCCTCACGAAAACGATGTTCGTAGAACTGAAGATTGTTTTCGTGTTCCTGCTATTCACCGAGAGCCCCGCAAAGGCTGTCGTTCACTATGTCGCTGGGAGAAACGCACGTACGTTACATATTTTAGACCACCAATGCTATTCCCTCAGTCCAATCACCGGTACGTTTGATTGTTGCCGAACCACACAACCTCCCGGTTGTTGCCAAGCCAAGAGAACATAATTTTAAGCATATACCGATGTATGGCGGGGACCACGAGCATGTGGGCCTGCGTCCGCCATTGCGAGAAGATGGGCAACTAGATGTCTTCAATGAGGAAGTGACGGCAGTTGGTAATGTTGCTCAATTATTCTCTATGTATCGACCTCTTAAAGTAGTTCGCCTTGGGCGGTCACTTTCGCTGGCCCAGATTCCGTTGGAGGGGTTGCTACATGTAATCTTGCTACGAACAGCAATAACACAATCTCGGGCCGCCGCATACCTTGCTGTACGACCTGGTACGCCTCCCGTGGAGGCCCTGCTCGTCATCCACTTCGGCTGGTGCAGTATGGAATTACAACGGCAATACGGCAAGCAAGTGGGAACGTTTCCGCAACAGTTTAATGCTCCTGTAAATCAATCTATCACGGTGAAAGTAAACCCGTGCTCGGTAAATGTAATTTCACTAGGCGTTAAAGGTTGATGATACTGCCCACAGACCACAATTATCGATATAATAGAAGGAACAGGTAACAGGCAAGGGTTGTTTACTGTAAACTTGCTGAGAGCATTGCACATATTTATACAACTTGCATGCCTAGCCGGTCCGGTAGACTCCACGCTTAGAGCTTTCACTGTTCCTTTTACTATGTATGATGGCGTTCACTACTTCGACGCTACAACCACGCAACAGGTTTGTCTCGAAAACGGCATAACACGGATGGGATCGGAGCATATACAGCATTTGGATACACACAGATGGTGCATAACTAAAGCGAAACACGTATTTCGCCTCAGTTTTATTGACAATAGCCGAAGATGACACGGGGAATATATGCTTAATGTCTTAGCGATGGCTGTCACGCTCTCCGTCTGCACCTACAACGCAATGAACAACTAATTTTCTACCATCCCCCCACCTTTCCTCCACCATTTTCGTTTGGTACGGATAGAAGTGTGTCCACTCACCCTTCGAAGACGGGAGAGGGGCACCAGCTGTGACACCGAGAGTCACCAAAGCCACGATCAAGGAAGCAAACCGGACCATCTTTAGACGCTTCGCGTGTCGAATGCAGCACTCAGTAAAACCTCGACGCGATTCTATCGGAGCAACAAAAGTAAATATCAGCGGGCCACAGAAAACGGCATAAAACAATGGTTGCCACAAAAAAATGTCGGCTTCATTTGAAACTAAATTGTCACTGACACAATTGTTTCTAGCTGTGACTTTTGTGTGACTGTCAGGAAGGGGTTTCATGAGTCAACTGTGTGGTTCAATACACTATCTAGCTCGGTTATGAGGATATGTAGGACGACCGTGGACAATGTCATCTCACCACTGACAATCCTTCCGACGTTAATGACTCTTGTGCAAGGTCCAGTTTCACATGCCAATATTCCATATCGCTCTCCAGTAGGACTTCTCTCGCGGGCGATCAACTCTAGGTGTTGCTATAGTCTTTTAGGTTGATAGTCGACGGCGATAACTTGTCTCGCCAGAGGTCTCAGACAGACAATCGATGTGCGAGTGCTGATGAGGAACGGTAATAGCAGCGGTAGATGTGTTCCAGTTTTACGCGTACTCCTGGTGAGCTCTTTCCATAGACATGGAGACAAAGGGTTTGGAAGAATGTACAGTAGAATCATGCTGAAGACCGCACACACATAAGTATATGCATCCAAATGATACATTAGCGACTTCTGTTGCCAGTTTGTACGCGAATCCGAAATGGTGGAGAACGATTTTTGTGGTGGAGTTGCACGTCCAAAACGGACGTTTGACCGCTGCGTAGAGACGGTTAGTTAGCTTAACGTGTCTGATGAGAAGTTGGTCCGCCGTAAATACCTTTTCCCCAGGCGCCAAGCTTGCAACAATACCGTACGCTTGTTAAAGCATATTTTTCACGCTATGCAGCTGAATACCTACTCGATAGCAAAGCCGAGCGTGGCTTTCTGTATTTTGCGTCGCAGGGGTACCGTATGTAGCTATTACGGGGGTCCATAGCTAACGGGAACAAATTTTGTTGGTAAAAATAGGTAAATATATAGGTTTTTATGTATACTAATGGTCCTATTAACTATGTACCCCCGTAATAGGTGATTAACTGCCGATCTTCTGGGTCGGCCGACATCTTTCACACCATATAACTTGTGAGTTGTGCTTGACAGGAATTTGGACTGGATGATACATCTTTCAAACTTCCAATATCAACATCACTAGTATGATCCGCAAGGTTGTTTACACTGTGCCGAATGTCGCGAGCAGATGTGTCTGGATACAGCTGCGCTCAGGGCGGGAACCCTCGGAGGTGAATATTGATCAAGTGATTTCGACCCACACAATCAACTGCTTTGCAAATTGCCATCTAGTAATATACCAAATACACGCGGATCAAACTCACCAGTGGTGGGTAGTTGTGCCGAAACAAATACTGCAGAATGATCGAAGGTGGTGTGGCTGCATTTATGTGGGCATTGTGAACGCCTTCTGCAGGCATTATTCTGAAGGGTACAATCGACGAAAAGAACGATGAAAAATATATGAACCCTCGACGGATTAACCATCCTGAATTCCGTCAGGTGTTTATACGGTAACAAACGATTAATTTCTATTGCTGGTCCGAACACACAATAAAAGGGTCTAACAATGTAAACCGTCCGCACCGGAGTAATCGCGCCAAGTTTGCGTTCGAGTGCAGTAGAGAATACGAATCAATAGTACCGCACTTTCGATAACATGGTGGAGACGACACCGTGTCTTGAAAAGCAGGACAAACTTTCTATATTTGCAGTTTAGATTGGCGATCGGGGTAAGGTAAGCTGTTGTTTCAATGTGATGCACTGGACACAGTGCTTTCTAACCATTCCATAATGAGTCAAATTTTACTGCCGGGAATCCGAATCTTTTCCGCCAAAAAGTGATACGCGCCCCCCCATTCGATTGCGCCCTCAGGTGTGGTCTGCACGTCTCTTAAAAACAGCAGAGCGAATTAAAGTATGTTTACCAACCTTGGCGAAGGATGAACACGTTGGCATGCGTGTGGTCTGCATGGAAGGCCGTTGAACCACTGGTGAATTTAACCACACTTGAAGTGGCACACAATACGGGGGTATTAGTATCAATCAGCCTCCCACTATGAAAGAGGCGCTCACATTCCTAAGTCAATGATCGGCCATTCTTGCGGAAACTTGGGTAGGTTAAGGATCTCAATGTCGGGGTTCTTAGAGTATTCGCCATCTAAGCCTTTTGAGTGATAAATAGACGATACGTATCGTTTGACTCGTCCGTATACGGTATCTCCAAACTCAGTAATGGTCTTGGTTAAATATTTCGTGTTGTTCAGGAAAAAAGGCATCGAACAGTGTTTGAAGACATTGGAGAACAGCCGCAAGCTTTATTTAATATTAGATAGACGGATAAAGTCCCAATGCTATAAATAATATGCCCCAGTGAATGTCAAATTCAGGTAAACTGTCTTCAACGGTTGTCGGCACAACATGTCAAAATTCATGCACGGCCATACATGATACTCTTGTGGTGGCCTGCACACGGCTCTCTTCTGTTGTCACCTGCGGCGTCATACTTGTACACGAAGCGAATAGGTATTACGGGGGTCTATAGTTAACAGGACCTATAGCATACGTAAAAACCTATATATTTAGGTACTTTTACTAACAGTACTTGGTCCTGTTTACTATGGTCCCCGATAAGTTAACTACAGCACGGGGTACCGGTGTGTTCTTCCCACGGAACGACCTTACACCGGACAGCACCCAGCCCAAGTGATCAGCATCGTCACGATTCTAGTGTTTGACCGCACTTGCAACCAACTAATATCGGCTAGGTTGTGCTGTGCCACTGTCGGTAACTCATGGGGGACTAAATTACAGCCAGGGATAAGTATAAATGTGTATGCCTTGGAATCGTGCCATGGGAAACAGGTGCGTCACAGCAAACAAAAAATGCACAACATCTTCCACATATGTGCAATTGTAGAAACATCATCATCACGGCCGCACTACACCGCTTTCCGGAAGACGCATACCCTCCGAATTGACTTATTATACGGTATTACCGCTGCCATGATAGTTGTGTTGCAACCTAGATGCCCTGCATTACCACTAACATCAACGTCCCTTAACGGGGAACTTGAAGAATCAATAGACCGAACTACGAATGAAAACGAAGTACCAGATAGTAGTTTGACCGTAAGGTGCATTTGTCCGATAATCATCAAACCGACACTCAGTTTACATGTGCGCAGCAACCGCACATCACCTAGATTCGTATGGGTTTCAACGCCGACAGTATCGACTCAATAAAACTACGACGTCCGAAACGCAAAAGTGCGCATGGCTGCCCTGACACCAGGTTCCAAGTTACGTTGTATCAACCAAATGCGGTGACTGTCTGTTCGGTACAAATCTCACCGCGCAACCTGCCTCTACTTATACTCTTTACTAAGACATTAACTATTTTTTCGCCCTTCCGACTGTGGTCGATTATATTGACTGGGTGGTAACTGTTTAGGAAGTAGATCTTGCCTATACTACTCGTGTCACCAACTGGTGCAGCTGTTTGGAACGTGGTCTTCCTTTGTCTTGCTTTTGTTTTTCTGTGATTTTTCACTTTTATTTACTTCTGTTTGCCCTGACTTTCTCTTCCTTTCTCCGATTGATAAGCCTTATTGAAGGAGTCGTGTGGCGTAGGTGGATGACGATCCTGCTTTGTTTGTTTCGTAATGTCTGACGCCGAGGGGTCGGGCATAGTTGACGAACGCTGGACGGAGGCGGCAGACAGGGTAGCAAGGTACCAGGCGGACTAGCAGGGAGAGCCTGGCTAATGCTACTCGTACTCTAAACTGCTGCCGTTACCCGGAGGATGCTTTGTGCTTTGGTTTGCGTGTTATTTTCTCCTTTGTTCTTAGTCTTCCTCTGTTGACGGCGAGAAGTGGTGTTTTTTGTTTTGTTTGGTTTCTTCCAGCTCGTTCTTTTCAAGTGTCTGCCAGATCCCCTGCGGGGGGGGCACGATGGTTTGTTTCTTTTATTTCGTGTCTTGCTTATTTTCTCTTTCGAATGGTCTTGTTTTTTTTGTTTTTTTTCTCTTTGTGTTAATTCGTTTCTCTAGGTCATGGAACGTGTATGTCGTGCCTGTCGTATGCCGTATCATGACATGGCATTGCATTGCATATGTGGCAACGTAGTATCTATGTGGCGTAGCTTTGTCCCCACAGAACGTCCTGGATTGCACGTGCCCGTAAAGAGCCACATGATGCATACATGGATTGCTCAACCCTGAGCAATGCACGCTTTTGCTTGTTTATACATACGAACGGATCAGTCTCGATTTAATCGAACTTCCATCAACGTTTCGTTGTTGTCAGCTTTTATCATTTCGTTAAGTTCATAACGGAAGAACCGTGCAACCACATACGTTTCCTCCGAGGGATGTCGGCTGCCTTTCACAATATATTTATCGTTCGTTCATTTGCGTAGTTCGTTGTCACAGTTCCTTATTTTGTCATACCGTGCTCTACGAGTTTTGAATGTCATTCCAAGGAACCAACAACGCCCTACGGTACTACGGTACGCGTATGATGCAGACTTTTTTCATTTCCCTCAATGTTTGCGTTGTAGATGTTTGCGTCTTTCTGTCAGGCTGTCTGTCTGCCTGGTTTTTAGGCGTTGCCTCTGTGCAAGGCGGCCCTAGTCGAATTTTAGAGGAAACTCATTGAGATCAACACAACAACGTGCGTTTAATATTAGTGTATCACGCAGACCATTGACATGAACGGGCAACAAGTGCGCTGGCGCTTGGTGCTTGATTATTCGCAAGCCATCTCAAGTCGGTCCAAGTGAAGGGAGGCATGAATGTTTCGCTTCGGCTCTCGAACGTAAACAGCACGCTTCCGTTAGGAGGGGCAGAAGAGCGATTCGCCCTCATCTGTCACAAGTGTTTACACACGGTGGTTTAGATTTAATCAAGCATCAAAAGCATTGATATTTATTGATAATGGAAAATCCAATATGACGTTCACTCACCGAGTGTCGCGTTTGGCTGCTACTTGAACCGAAATACACTCGTGTCATACAATTGTACGCATTTTTACTCGTGTGCGCGGTGTTTGCACGAAAACTACCCTATGTCCTACACGGAAGAACGTGGACATGTCTACGTACTCAATTGTTTGCTGAATATATCCGCCAAAGGTACATCAGTACCGTCACATGTACTGGACTGAAGCAAGCATATGGCCTATGACTACCGCGCCGGCAGTAGTTCGACTGCATACACTGTAGATACAGCGTGGAAACGACAAGCGAGCAAAAATGAAAGGCTATAAAATATATCGAAGGAGAGTTCGCTCTACATTAGATCTATATATTTTAACTATAGAGCGTGAGTTGCGTCTATGGGCCATGAAAGCTATATGTGATCTGACTCTGAAACAATCCCATCAATTTCGAAAAAAAAAACATACCACTGCCAACAATGTACTTTGTTCGTTTAACTCCGAAGCAGACATACACGCAGAAGATCAACGACTTTGCCACAAAACCAACAAACCACAGATCACCAGCAGCCGATTGAGGTTCAACAATAAGACCTTTATTGCACAATAATGAAACCAAACAATATCAGCGGGTGGTGCATGCGGACAATTCAAGAGTATATTTCCGGTGGTAAAAAAAGATGTCGATAACGTCAAACGGAAAACTTGAGATGCTTCGAGTATTTTTCGAAACATATATAGTAAACGTGCGTCCCCATCTCAGTAAGCCTGACACGGTCTATGTCTGGCGCGTGCTACCCTGGAGGTGGTGTGTATGCTAACGACCACCGGCCTACTCTGAACACTGCAATGACTGATTGATACACATTCTAAAGTGTCCGTGGTGAACTATGGCCTTGTCAATGTCATTTTCTTCCTCCAAGCCTAGCCCCAACCTGACTCCGGTTTGAGCGGTGAGAATGAAACATGTCAGAGCCGGGACAGTGATAGCCGCCGTCGCCGCTTTAGCCGTGAGGCAGGAACGACATCACTGGATGCCACGTTACTGGTGATGTACGTACGGCTACAAATAAAAACAATATCCGTCATGCCATACGTATTGATAAGACATACATGGTGAATGAGGCAAAGCACTCTGTTCGTTGTCAACATAACTTTTCCCTTGCAAAGAGTTTTGTACTGGCAGTCGCCGACAGGGATTTATCACGAACTATGCTTTGGCTTCATGATGTACAAACAGCAAATGATCACGAGCGACAAAGAACTGGACAACAACTGTGATGCTGTCTCGTTTAGATGCTTAGAAAGTCCCATGCGTTGTTGCACAAACAGCCCAGCATAAAATACAACCACTGGCTACGTGGTACGTTCACGAAATTTCTGATTTGCAACTGTGCTGGGTTTGTCGGGAAGGCGAGCAAGACCTGAGTGTGTTAACCGCAGTCAAGGCGACGTCAACGCCGGTAGATTTTCAGTGTATTATCCAGCTAAGTGAAAACATACGTTTCGCTTAAAGAGCTGGTGCGCACGAAGGTTGATCATGTGTGTCTACCTTCAACCTGTAGGGCGCGCTCGCCGAACATCGTCCGATATGCGCTTTGAGGAAATCAACGCTTGTCCCGTACAAACCATTCATTCGAACACATTAATATCATTTTCCGCGTCCGCTGAGCGGCGGTTTACAGCTATTGGTGTAATATACGATATAGTGAGGCTTTACCCCACTGACGCACAGATTAAACCATTTGACCAAACGTTACTTTCGCAGAGGACGTAAATTGAAAAGGCTGTGCGCAGGCACCGTGGTTTCTCGAAATTTCGTGGAAAATTCTTGCGTCTTTGCGCCGGATGTATAGAAACAGAATATCGTGGCTGGTGTTGAGATGTGGTTGAACCCCTTGTTGCATATCCCGTCCTCTTTATCTTGGTCATGTCAGCAGGTCAAACCAGATGTTATCAAACCAATACAGACGGTCCCGATTATGAAACCCGTATTAACCTGACGTTGCGATCTCACTGGAATAATGTAGCCTGTTGAGGGTGGGCGCACCGTTGGTAAACTCAGTGGAAGCGCTGGAGAGTGTGAGCGTCCTACTGATCATTGGCACAAAATTGCATTGGAAAGCAGCAGATGCGTCTAGATAAACCAGTTTTCTCGTGCGCTTCCATACCTGCGAAACGTACATCAACAACATCGAATGGTAGATCTTTGGCCTGCCGTGACACATAGGCCGTGTATTGCATTATCGTTGTGGACTTTTTCACCTGCATTTATTTCATGAGTCGTTACGTTTGTTGAACCACACATGTGATATTCGTGAAGCGGAGTTTACCGCACTATCAAATATGGTTGATAGGCATGGTGTAAAGCACGAAGATTAAACAAACCGCAAGCGTAACCACAAACCCGACCAATAGATCAACGTCTAATGCTCGTTCCGTTTGCGGCTTACATCTTGTAGGTCAACCGTTTCCCTCCGTACGTTCATATAGAGTATGCTCTAATGCAGTCGCACTTGAGATTTGACAATCACACTCTGGTCGACGGTTCAGCTTTCATAAACCTCTCTTTTATTTGTCCGATCACAAATCGATCAGAGGCTGCAATTACCTTAGCAAACACCTGACGGAATCCAGGAGGTTCCATCCATGAACCTATTCCTTCTTTTGTCCATTCATTCTATGTTGCCCACGTACTAAAGCCTGCAGGACGCGTTACTAGACACAGACTACGACGCCCCCCTGCCATTATTTTTTTATAACATCTCAGCCGGCATGAGCGCTCGTCGGCGGAGAATTTCACAAGCAGGGAGTATATCGTATATGCGTAGCACTGCGGCCGATTGTCACCTGGGCGGGGTAAAGCCCATCTAAATTGATAGTTGACGAAGAGAGCTACCGCTGTGGGGGTATACGTTACCAGCCATGCGTTGTATCGTTTGGTGGAGTAAAAGCAATGGATGCGCCCGATACCAACCAGTGGTAAATATTTGGGGCGGACGAACAACAAAACAATCAGCTGGGGACGTAACAACACACGCGATATCTATAGTGTAGACCGATGTGGATAGGCGAGACACCTGTAACACAATGCAAAGGAAGCCTCGCGAGATCTTGACGTCGCACACACTTTTTCCTGCGTCCTTTTAGACATGCGCTCCAACACTCGCTGGGTTTTATTTCGTTTTTGCTGCTACAGTAGTGGCATTATTCCCTACGACGAAGGAATTTAATATACCATTTTTCTGCTTAGTGCGTATGTACCCACGTTGAAATTGCACTGTTGAGCGGAATGTTTTACACTCGGCCGTGAATGAGGTTTTTGCACCACCACACGTTCGAAATTTAGCATTGATGTGAAAATATTTTCCGTGCCACGCATGTCCTTGTATGGTCGTTCTTCAGTTTGTTATTTCTGTTGATCCATTCGTATGCTTTGTTTCCGTGGACATCCAACATGCTACGAACACATGTCGGACACATGGGAAGTACGAATACACCATGCAGCATAGCTACCGCTGCCGTTACTTTTCCCGACACAGCTCTCAGGGATCTCCTTTAAAGAAGTCCGTGAAAGTTTTAATCGGCATGGGTCGTCGGATTTTCTGTGTACGCGATAACACGACTGCTGCCACCTGAAAAAAGAGCCCCGTTACGTAGTGAGAATGAAGCCATGTAGAACTGACCATTGTGCGTGCATATGTCTTCCACTTCAAGGCCAGGAGAATTCCTTGTCGCATAAAAATATAGTCCGAGTTTGTCCGTTGAATCTTGAAGCTTGGGGCTCGGATAGACCGCGTGTCAAACTCCACGTATCGCAGATGTCACGCTCTCACAAACGACGGTCGCATACAAGTCGCACCGTACAGAATTTCAAAATTATACTTTATTCAAGTCGGATCAACGCCTCACATGTTGTGTCGAATGCATTATTATCTAATCATTATCGTGTTATGTTTGTCTTGCTGCTCTTCAACAATATTGGCCGGTTTGATAGCTAAAAAAAGCTCAACTATATATAGCACTGCTGCCAACACACGCGATGCATACAAGATTGTTCGGTTTTCATTCTTATCACGGCTTTGGTGACTCTCGGTGTCACAGCTGGCGCTCCTCTAGCGTCAACAAAAGGTGGGTTGACACACACCCGCCTGTAACTCAAGAAAACAGACAAAACGTTCGGACTGGCGTGACGCGGTCAAACGTGTACATTGTCTATGAAATGTTGCGACTATGGCCAGTCACTTGACTGACTCGAAATGAAATTGTTGCATTCGATATTAACGATCCGTACGGATCTGACAATTGTATTTGCTTTGATGCCAACTTGGTACTGGCCAGATCGAAAATTTCTCGTTGAGTGTCTACGATGTCGAAAGAGCGCAAATCATGATCCCATCGTCCATCGACAATATCAACAGCGAACGGGGTGGACGCGGGCCCATCGGGTCCGCAAGGCATGGAACTTGTTTCTAAAGCTGGACCTCATTAGCGTGTCAGCGTTTCTTTGGTCTCGGCGGTGGCTGGTGTTCCCTATTTCATCTGGTAAATTGTCCCTCCAACAGTATCACCCGCCTCCATTGTCTATCTATGTTGAAGTTGCTACGCATTTTGCCAATACCATAGAGTTAACGTCCACTATATGGACAATTCCTTTCAGCGAGGAATTGACACTTCATGATATTTTCCCCATTGCACCGTCTATGCCGCATCAGTCGAACCGGTAGGGGAGCAGGGCCTCCACGGGAGTCGCACCACGTTTTAGAGCAAGGTTCGCAAAAGCACGGGTATTCGGTATTGGTGCAACGGGGTCACTTGTAGTGGCGCTGCCAACTGGCATTAGACACACCATGGCGGCAACACGACATGAACAACACATTGAAACTGAGCCAAAACCGTCACATGGGCACATTCCCCCGTACAATTATATCCGCAGACCAGACATTCGGGTCTGCACCCCCTAGGCGTTTTTCGTATTCGGAATAAGGTATGGAGGCTTACATGATCTCGACCCCCACTACATATCGGTAAGGGGTCATCTAGGTGCAAGTATTGTATTTTGTTACAACAGGGTGGTTTACTCCCTCGACGGTTCAGTGCTCCCTCAACGAGAACACCGACTGTTCAGGTGTAAGATCGGAAAGCCCAAGCTTTGACATTCGATGAGACAAATGGCACGTTGTTCCTGTCCGCTTTCCAACCTTAGCATATATGTCACTCAAAGTGGATACTTGTCGAACAGAAAAAACCCTGCCGCTCGACAAACATCAATGTTCCGTTCCAAACGGCACGAGCAAACAAATGGCCTGTCCAAAAAGACACACCAGCAACCAAAGGTCGCGCAATCGGACGCTACCCTATGTGTATGTTGTGAGAGGAGCACTACGCACATGCCGCTAGGCTTCTGCAGACCGAAACAGCAGAATCAACGTTATCATTTGGAAAGGATGCACGTGTAGAGCGTGATGAAACGCTCCAAACACGTCTTACCCCGGAGTTGGACGCGTTTTATGAAATGCACGAGCTGAATTTTCGTGTGGGACTACCCTTTTTGATTCGTACGTCAGACACGGTCTACTGCGAATCTTGCTACTGCCCTCAGCGCAACACCTTGAAGAAGGACGCTGACGACATATGACGTAACTACTCCGGGTTCACCATGGTAATAGTACTGAAAGCACTGCTGTGAGTCTTACTCCCTGCCAGGGTAAACGCATCGTCCATTGAAGTATCGAACACGTGTTTGTTCCCTTCGAGCATCAAAGAGAATTTTATACATGCAATATACATGGTACAGCTTTTTTCACTCGCCGAACGCTATATTGTCACCGACCATTTTGTGATGTTCGCCCACTAGACAACATTACAACGAAAACGTTTCAACTTGAGGATGTGACCAAGACTATTTCTCCACTTTTCAACTTCCTTACCTTTGTCAGCACAACTACTCAAGATAGATCAGTCGCCGGAATCTAAGGTAGACCATCACAAACCGGCCATGTCGACAAACGATCGAAGGGATATCACCACATTTCTGTTGAAATGCGGGAACTATACCCCGAATTCTAACAGAATCGCTCGGGAAATTTCACTAGGCAACTGGCAGCATGGCTTTCGTTGGATGGACACACTCTATTGGCAGAGTTGGTCTTTAGTCTGGCAGGAGTACCGCATTCAGCAGGGTTGCCTCTTCCCAGCTGATAACTCGACATGCGACCCTCGAAACGGCATCCGCCTACTGCACCCAGACTACGCCTCGAGGCGGTCATGCCACCATTAGTTGTCAAAAACCAATATAGCCATCCTTAATTGCGTGCGCCCGTTACAGACCACATGCCCCACATTTTCGTGGGCAGGGTGCGACGTCATAAGGCCGCCAACAGAAGACCAATACGACATCAACAATGTTTCCATGGACAGCGAAAGCAGTTGCCGCGAGGGCTACGATATCACCTCAGACGTGCGAAGTCGTCCGCGAAGCAAACGCTTCATGGGTTTATAGACAAGGTGTTTTCATTGTTGATCGAACGCATAAGAATTGACGATGTCTGTTGGGTTGGACACACCGCTTATCTTAGGGAGTGTCCAGGCGTTGAACCTCTCTGTCGTATTAAGCGTCTTCCAGTTAGACGGTTGGTCGTACGACGAACTACCCAACGAATTCCTCCCTCTATTTGTACATGTATAATTGTATGTGTTGCGTGGAGGAACGCGAGCCCCTCCTAGTACGTGTTCAAAGGTTCGCTAGAAGACGTGTTATTTTTCCGTCTATGGGACTCAATTGCTACGTACGTAGTATACGACACCGGTGTCGCGCGTGCATAGTGATTAGTCGGTATTGGCTATAGCGTCGGTCGACCTATTCGTACTGTTTGGACTCCAAATAGATGTGTGCCCGATTATGATGCAAGTTCCTCAGTTGTTTCGTCGGACGACATCCGCGATGTACACGTTATTGTTACCGTTGAGGATTAAGCAGTTGATTCGTCAGTTCTTGACGCCAGACGATGTGTCAAATTACAGTGGTTGGCAGATATATACTGGTAGGTTGCCTGAAGAACACGTCTGACGCGGTCTACCTCGCGACGATGGGTGCTCACTTTCTGATTGCTTGTAAGTCATACAAAATTAAGATTTCAGCTTTCATTCACCTACGATCAGCCGAGTCGTCTATCTGTGTGTGGAGAGGTGTACGAACACGCTCGTTTCGAGGTTTTGACTGTTCAGGAGAGCAAGGCCACACTATGCGCTTGAGGAACACCCAACCACGGGCCGCTAATCTTTCCAGTCGTCGTTTCGGACGTCCCATCATATGTGAATCGTAACTGCAACAGTCATCGGGTGTTTACTCGGCAATTCACAGTCACTGAACAAGCGCATCTATAGCACACACGGCACCCTGCAGTCGATTTATCAGATGTGCTCATTCCTCACGTGCTAAGAAATTCTCGTACACGCCTCTGGACTGAGCACACAGCACGTTTCAAGCGTTGAACAGGCTATTCGCATTTCTTGTTCTCCTCTTTCACGGACAGTAGCTGATAAAATGTCTTCCTATAATCGGCGACATTAATTCAATTTTTCCCATGCCATCTCCGTCAAATCGGGTTCAGCTATCTGTTAGTAAAATATTCAGTACTTCTGATACGTGCGTCGTTGCGAATATGCTACTGTATGTAGCCTGTACACATAGGTGACGGTGAGATGCCTGACTAAGTGCAGCACATATCGGAACTTACGTACTTTTTCCGTCCGTTACTTTAAATCGATTTCGTTACATGCAGTATTTTTCATGTTCATGTTTGGTCTGCGATGCCCTGCACGTCAACAGGTAAATATTCCATGTGCGCAACATGCTCTCACTGCGAAGCATCCACAATGTTTTCACATGTAGTTTTCTCATACATCGACAAACCTAGCAGATTCGTCACTTGCGGGGTTGTTTCCGCCACCCGGTTGTAGACCAGTCGTGCAGAGAGCCCTAAAATACCACGTCATTGCCTGCAACTACGGACGCAATCGACCGTCCGAATGGGTTATCGTGCGTGTGAGTTCTGTCAATGTACCAGAAGCGTGTTGAGGTTACGTCTTTGTGAAAAGAGATAAAGATGTTACACCAGGTTTCTGTCAGGACTACGCTTGCCGAGAAAGAAAGGGAAGTTTTTGCAAAAATCGCTTATTGTGTATGACCAACCGTAACGGTAAACCATATGGATAAGTGTGGGGTGAATCTATTGCCTAGTCTCTCCGCAGTATCTCCGCACGACGGAAACTTGTAACCTACAGTCTCCGCAGTATCTCCGCACGACGAAACTTGTTGTAACCTACAGGTTTTGGCCTCGATGAATGCACGTCACACAACAGCATTCCCCCATATTCACAGTGACGTCACAGTGACAACCTAACTACCTTGGACTACCACGAGCCTCCCATTATAGATGAATCCATTGCCTAGTCGTCTCCGCAGTATCTCCGCACAACGGAAACTTGTAACCTACAGGTTTTGGCCTCGATGAATGCACGTCATACAACAGCATTCCCTTATATTCACAGTGACAACCTAACTGCCTTGGACTACTTTGAGCCTCCCATTATAGATAAGCTGAATCTAACTAGACCGAACTGCGAGATACAAAACAATCCCAATTACTAGTCGGAGTGTTGTTTATGCGTGCGTAGAGACGGCACATCAACGTGATATTAATCGGCCTCAGCTATTATACACCACACGCACCCACAAAGCTAGACACATGTTTTATGCATTTGCAACGTGATCCTTACAAACTCAAGGACAAACGAAACGACTTCTTTGAGCCAGTGCATCTACGGTGGCAATATTGAAAACGCCAGCCATCGACATATACCAGAGCGTACATATAGACCCGTGTGTTTAACGTCGGCAATAATGGGCATATTTATGTCATAAACTGTGCTGGTGGTTTTCTGCATGACCAGCGAGTGATAGCCTCTGAAAGAAATCGATTGAAAATGCATATGATGTACGTTCGATTCGCCCCGTCAATCGATTACTACACTGCAGGCACGACAATAGACGGTGTGCGTGTAAAAAACTAGAAAGTGGGTGACTGCATGCGCATTTAAAACGAGTGGGACTACATATCCGTGTCAGCAATGACGTGTCAAACAATCAACAGCATTTCTTTGGAAAATACAATTAATCCTACACCCTCTGATTCAACAGAAACATGACGAGGACAATATTACAGCCTATGTCAGAGGCTCGCAGATTAGCTGTCGACATACTAAACGAAACGGATGTTGAGCTATGCAGAGTCGACCACTCTAGTCGCAGAATCCCAAATGCCTCATTTCACCCGAGTCCATACCCAAGAGTATGTGTTTTCGACGAGAACCTAAAGTACGGATTACTACGTCGTGTTGGGTGGAAAAATTTCTGTATTCGGCACGCTTCCGTTGCCTGGGGTCCGTGTATTGATCGTGAAAAACCATTCAAGGCATGTAGCGGGGGGAGAAAGGACCACAAAATTATAAGAGTCGACGATGTTGCTGAACATGCCGTGGCAAGCACAATCGCCTCAACTGGCCTGGTCTGGACGATGGTGGTAAACAATGCCTCGCCGAAACGATTGTTCAAGATTTTTGTTATTCTACCTACAAGCGTTCAGGTTAATACTGGTACTGCCGTACCTTTCCGAACTGCCGTTGGCTGTGGTCAGTTTAATGCTGTGCATTGCTGTTGTAACCCAAGAGTTTTCTAGGATTTGCGGTTGCAACAGGCAGAAGAATCACCCCAATACCTCCACGTATGTATTTCAGTCGAGGTCGAAGAGGAACAGCGAAAACTTGAACGAACATGCAGACGGCGTGTAAAGTATCGATCTTCTTGCCAATGGTACGAGTAGCCTTGCGCCTGGTGCCGTGTAATTTTCCGTTGACTTGCAGCTGTACCCTCCTATCGCTTCGAGTGTCGTCTTCAATACCAGGTCAATAGTTACGACTTCGAACCCATTGCTGGTGGATTAAGGGCGAGAGGTTCTTCGGTGACGGTTCTGCGTTCATTGATGTACTTCACACGTATCGCACGGCCGAAAAGCGCGAATAACGAAACAACCACTCTTTCGTTCGCGAACCACCCGCGCTAAGACATCTTTCTTGGGATGTCCCAGACGTTTGTGCCAGGAGATGGACCCGACCGTTGCAATAAAATAGCTGGGTTACACGCCGCAGCCCCAGGAACGCGCTCGCGCTACTGACTCCTGTACGAGGCTGTTTAGAATGTCTATTCTGATCTCAGCTATTGCACATGTCGACGTTATGACGCAGAGGCGTGTTAAACAAGCCAAGAAGATGAAAATAAGTTCGTATTCTGCGCGAGTATTTTTCTCATCATACAGCGGTGCGATAGCTCCGGGACACATGCCATTAAGACGTGAAGATGCGTGTTACCGCGAGTGGATCCCAGGTATTTGTTGACCTGCGACACTTTGTTAAAGCGGTTATACACCGATGTTTTTTAGGCTTCAAATGAAAGGGAAGCGTTGCACCCGTACGAAGGAAAAACGTTTTCTTAACATATGTCACTGTTTCGTAAATGAAACTCGGCGGATCCAGCGTAGACCAGTAACTTGAATACAAATACACCCACAATCGTTTAATCAGTATACCACTTATCGGTGTCATCGTTTAAGAAGCGTGTCCAGCTATCCGAACGGAAGTCGAAAAAAACTGTTTTCCGAAGAGGTATCGGAGATATCGGACATGTCGGAGTTATCGCATAGCGATACATACAAAACCAACAGCATGATAGGTTTTTAGCCAGCATCACTTCCGTGCGTTCGATCGCATCCTTGCGTCACTCGACAAGGGGAATGCATATAAGATTTTTTTTTTTCACGATGCGTGGGAGCGCGAAGCGTGATCTTTTCTTTCTTGGTCCGCCCAAGAGAGAAAAAATATTAACGAGGAATCGTACGTGCGTAGGGTGCAAAAACAGTTTTTTCTGATTCAACATTTGTTCTTGTCACGTTTCACAGCGCTCAGCGCACCCGGCACCAACACCAGTCCCGGCTTCCTCCGCGCACGCACGCACCCAAACGAAACAATATCGTGTTTGTGTGGGTTCAAGTTGTTCAGAGTTGTTCGAACTACTTGCCAAAACGCGTTGAACACGGGGCCAGGAAATAGTTTGAAAACCAGCACCGTTAAATGTCATAACTGGTATCGTGAAAAAAAAAACGATTAATGAGTCCTACCAATCGAAACCCATCTGTACGAGTACTCGTAGGTAAAATGTGTTGTTCACAGCAAGGCTCAAGCCGTGTCTCTAACACATGCTGCTGGTGATATTGTCAGGGGTACCCTCTAACCTATAAGGAGACAGTGAAGCTCTCTTCTACAGGTCATACAGGTGTAGTAGTAGGATCACATGCCACGAGAAGCTAACTCTGATGATATCATACCAGGTAGGTATAGAAATGAAGAATTTCGAGTTGGAGAACCATTAAAAACACAACAAAACCAAATGTGTGTACAAGGGATTGAAGGGTTGGACCAACATCCGGTGTGCACAGCGACTCTGCAGCTGCCTCACGTGTCCCCACTGCTGCTGCTGCTGCCGCCCGCGATTTAGTTTCGCCTGCAACATTGAGCGTAAACATGACGAATACCTACGACCGCGTCCGTCCATAGATGTTCGTTTGTGTTTGCTCAGCACATCAATTCGTCTATGCCCAGCATTTAGCATCTCATATTGAACTACAGCAGATGCCGAGGTCACGCGTCACTATTAATAGCACAATTTGCGAGTAGGTTATGCCTGTGTCACTTGAGGTTTTGACTGTTGTATGATATTCGAGTGTATGTAAGCACGTGGAAAAAACAAACTCATAGACATTTTCTGTATGTCAGGGTGTCTTTTGCTTTTTTGTCGACGATGCGTTCAATAGCTTTGCCTGAATGATGATATTTCCGTCCGGGGTGATTTCATATGTGCTTCCGCCTAAAACGAAAGCAATCTACAGATTAAGCGTGATCAATACGTTTTTCTACAAATTGTGTGTCTAGCTGTTTCGTTGCCTGTTGAGTTTCCTGTGTATCGTATACTGAATGAATGTGACATACCCAAACTAGTTTCGGGGTTGTTTTCGCGGAGTAGGACACAACCCTTGTGCTCATGGTTCTTTTCGGCAATATGCAAAGCATGTCGGTCAGTTTATTTCTCAACATTTTTGTGTTAGTCAAGGTCAACGCTGCCGAACACCCGAAATGCTCGTGACATCACGCGTCAAGAACCAAAAGGAATTTTCCCAAAAAACAGGCGCGTTCACATGAAAAACGACAACACCACTGTGTTTTTCATGCTTTTATAAAAAATCTTCCTCTACGTTTCGAAGCTAAAACGTTTCGCATTTTGCTGGAAACAGGTCGCACGTTTTTTTTTTTTTTTAAAATTCTGATCTTGGGAAGTGACGATCGTCTCTCGAAATGTCCGATCGCGCTTAGCGAACTCACCTGGGCGTCGTGTCTTGGTGCCATCTATGTCAACGTTTGAGGCTAACAACGCAAAAACTAATTGTGTGTCGAGGTGTTGTCTCCCTGTGAAAAGCGTGGCGCGAAATGCCTGAGAAGAACCCTCTTGATGACGAGGTGAAAAAAGTTTGCGGCCGAAACAAGAATTCGCTCGAAGACGCACTCACTGCGGGTAGCTATATTTGACGGTCTTTTGCTCCGACCAACAGTCCGTGATACATTTTTCAGGAAAGTGATCACCATCACAACGTCACTACATCACTCTCCGAAAGACGCATACACTACGGATTGCGTCAACGGGATGCTGCAGCGTGACAACAATTGCGCCCTTCAGTAATATTCAAGTATACTTGAGGGTCAACCTACAGTAGCTGTCCTGTAATACTTTTAACGCCCCTTAGCGGGGCACTTGAACACCCAATAGACCGAGTCATGAGTGACAACAAAGCAGTAGTTTAGTCGTATGCTGCATTTGTCCGACATACACCAAACCGATAATCGGTTTGCGTGTGGGTAGTAACCGGACATCATCTAGTTGTGTATGCACTGCAACGACTGCAATGTCTATTCAGTACAACGAACATGTCCTCAATGCAGATGTAGACATGGTTGCCCCGACACCAGGTGTCAAGTTACCGTTCAATCAAACAATTAAAATGCTTGCTTGTGCGTTTACTCCCTGCGAAGACACTCTGTATGCTTTTCGCCTTCCTCACCTTGGTGAACAATAGTGGCCGGGCGGTATATCGTTTTTTGCAGCGACAAGGAAAGCCTAACAAACGAGCCAAATCCCCTCAAGATATGAAGGCACAGCTTCGAAACAAATAATCGCAGTAATTTGTGCAATGGTGTTACGTCCGACGCCCACCTTTGGTTCTCGGCAGAAGGGAAAAAAAACTTTTTTCGAAGTACTCCTTAAATAAAAAAATCGAGACACCATCATCGGGACATTAAATTAACCCCTCGACCAAAAATTTGGCTATCGAGCATGTTCACGATTACAGCACCGATTTGCTTCGCGTCTATCTCGTCAAACCCTACATTGCAAGATAACAGGGAACAGCCACACTCCGTGTTCTTGAATCGACGGATAGACTATATCGTATACTCCCGTTTAATCTGGCACATAGATTACACTGGATGATCACTTTTTACCAGCGTGGACACACGCACACATTGACTGCGTCTGAACGGCCACACGTGATAGTACTGTTTCTTCCTTTTAGTAGCGGCCCTATATTTCTTCGTATATGCTTCAAAGTATGGCGCCGAACAAAACATTTGAACATGGTGAGATTATGCTTCCACCAAAGGAGATCTACCACATGGGTACCGGTGTACGTTTGAGACGGAACAATATATTTCATTTCAGACTGGTGTCATTAATTTCCTTAAATGAAACCGAAACATCTCGATACGTCAACTTTGAATAGGGTGAATCGGGCCCCAAATGGACTGCCAGCAAGAAGAATGCCCGGACGAGCGTTACCGCAGTCCTGGCTACAGCAGTATTCACACTACTATCGTTTTCCAGCGTTTGCTTGTCGCGAGTGTGAAACCGCCAATGTGAATATTTTATACGTGCGGCACACCACCATAATCTGCCCACGCTCATCCGTACGTATTGCTGCTGAAAATGTCGCACCGTCGTTGTTGACATATTGAAATATAGCTCAGCCGACAAACAGAGCAGTTTTCTCTGTATATATTATTAACGTTTGTGCCGTCACTATAATAATAGCTACCGATGTCATAAACTTACAGCAGTAGGTTTTGCTGGATGTGCGCTCGTGGACTACACATGCTGGTAGTAAACGAAAGGGTACACACACATACTCTACGCTTTCAACTGTTTGAACATGCAGACGGATCAACTCCAATTATGATACAACAGTACGAACTCTTCGCTGTAGTTAGGTTTCGAACGACGAACCTATGCGACTACATACGTTTCCTCTGGGCCATGTCGGCTGCATTGAATACTGTATTTGTCGTTCCTTCATTATGCGTAGTTTATAGTCACATTTCCTTCTCTGGTCACAACTGTTTTTACTTCGGGTTCCGCGTGTCATTTCCAAAGTGGCCAACAACGCCCTATGGTACTACGCATAAGATACAGCCTGTATTCACTACCGCGAATTGAGGTATCTCCGTCTCTCTGTCGGACGGTCTGTTTACCTGTATTTTAGGCATTGTGTATGTTCATGACGGTCCCTGCCATATCTAGGCGGAACCTCGTTGAGATCAACACGACGTTCACTTGTGTATTACACAGACCATTGACAAGAACCGGCAACATGTGCGCCGGCGCTTGGTGCTTGGTTTGTCGCAAGCCATCACAAGTCGGCCGCAGTTGCCATCCTGCGACTCGTCGAATGAAGCCCATATTTTTCGATATATTTTACGAGCGAAACCAGCACTCGCAACTCCAGGATTGGTCGAGGAGCAATTTCCGCCAATCTTTCACGCAGGAATACCAACAGTGTTTCAGACAATGTCAGTCATGAAGGCTTTTGATATTTGTTTTCATAGAAGAGAAAATCCGACAATAACTCGCCGAATCCCGCGTTTGGCTGCTATTCGAACCAAGATACGCTCGCATCATGCAAATATGTGTTCATCATCATACCATTTAGTGTGCACGACCGAACGTGGAGATATCTACGTACTTGTTGTGTACTGTATATCCGTCACAGGTACGTCAACACCGTCACATGTACTGAAACGAAACATACATGTAAATGGCGCATGACTACCGCACCGGCAGTTCGATCAGATATACCGCCTGCAGATACAGCATGGAAACGACAAGCGTCCAATAACAAGAGTTCATGGTTGTATCGAAAAACAACTGTCGTAAACGATGGACCAATATCTATACGTTATAACGTGAGTTGCGTTTATGAGGCATGAACGCTATGTGTCATCTGACTCTGAAACATTCCCATGATATTTTGATACTAAACATACATACTGATGCCAAAAATGCACGTTACATGATAATGATAAAAGCAACCACGTACGAAGGAATCAAGGACCTTTCCACAAGACCCACAAATCGCAAATCGCCAGCACCCGTCGAGGTTCGACGGCATCACTCTGTTTGACGATAGGCACACGAATAAAACCGCAATTCTTAGCAGGTAGTGGATGCTGATTCACCGTATTTGGCTAACCGTGTCGGTCGGGTTGCAGAGAATTGGCGAGTATCAAGTATTGTGTCGATAACGTCGAAACGGAATATTGACGCTCTTCATCAGGTATATATCAAAACAGAAACCGAGCGTGCGCCACTAACTACATACGCCTAATATGCTCCAAGTCTGGGGCGTATTCCCGTCGTGATGGTCGGTGTATTTGAAAGACCGACGGACTACCCCCACGCTCCAACCATGAATGGTGCACGCCCTGAACTCGCCGCGGTGAACTATTGCCTTATCACTATTCTTTGCGTCCTCTGATTCTAGCCCCAACGTAGTCAAGCTTGGAATAGCGGAATCGACGTACGTGAAATCCGGACAGTGATAGCTGCGCTTGCCGCTATAGTCGTCAGGGAGGAACGACATCACCGAACGCCGGGGTATTTGTGATGCACGTACGGCCATAATTCCAAACCCAACTACCGGTATGTCACATTGATAGACATGGTGAATGGGGCAAAACACTCAGTTCAGTGGGGAGGCATTCCCTCGCATATAAAGAATTCCTGCTTGGGGCCGAGGGGAAATTTGTACGAAGTTTGCTCTGGCTTCGTGGTGTACAATCGAACACACGACCACTATCGACAATACGTCGTGTTGTCTCATTTCATCGCTTTCAATGTGTGCTGCGCTGTCGTACCAAAAAACCGAAGAGGCAATCCGACCATGCGTTGGGTAGTAAATTCATGAAATTCCAAGCAATCAACTGTGGCTTGGTCCGTCTGGAAAGCTGGCAAGACCTGAGTGTGTTAACTAGTGTCAAGACGACGTCAACGCCAATAAGATTTCAGAAAAACATTTAGCTAGGAAATATATACGTGTGGTTCCAGACCCGGTGCGCACGCAGGTTAAATATGTGTGCCTGCCTTGAACGTGTAGCACGCACTCGTTGAACATTGCCCGGTTCACTCTTTAGAGAATACTCGCTTGTGTCGTACCAATCAATTGTTGGTGCGTATTTTCCTCATTTTCTGTGTGCGCTGAGAGGCGATTTACAGAGTTCTGTTGGTAAGTACGATATTGTGGGGCTGTATCTCAGTGAAGCACAGACCAAACTATCCGACCAAGCCTTCCTCACGCAAAGGCCAGATCCTGAAACGGTTGTGCGCATGCAGGGTGGTTTGGTGAACGTTCGTGGAATGTGCCTGCCCCTCAGCGCTGAATGGATTCCAATAATACAAATTGGCGGTGTCGCGGGGCGACTATACGCCTTGGTGCACATCCCACCCTCTTTGACGTGTTTATGTCAGCCGGTAAAAACATGCTGTCGAAGCAATATAGACGGTGCCTCAGATGAAGCTCGTACGAACCTGACATCGTGACCTCTCTGGTCTAGTGTTTCTTATTGAGGGGTGGCGCACAGTATGTAGTCTCAGTGGAAGCGATAGAGAGTGTGCAAGGCCCGCTGAACATGCCACGCAGCTTTTATATGAAGCAGAGGGAACGTGTACGTGACCCAGTTGTTCCGTGGGCTTTCATGCCTCTGAAATATACATCAACAGCGTGCAATGGTTAGCATTTCGCCTGGCATGACGCCCAGAGTGTGTATCGCATCAACGGCAAGGAAAATTGGCCTGAATATATAGCACGGTATTTCGAAAGGTTGAACAACTTCTGATATTGGTTGACAGCATCTGCACTGTTAAGTATGGTTGATAGGCACGAGGTACGTCACGAATATTGCGCTGACCGCAAGACTCACCACAACCCCAACTAATTGACCATTACTGACTGCTTGTTCTGTTTGTGCCGTACATAATGTGGGTCAACCATTTCCTTGAGTACCACGTACTGCGTGTGCTCTACTGCAGTCGTACTAGAAATCCGACACTGTCACACCCTGGCTAACGGTGTAGCTTTAATGACACTCTCATTGTATATTCCGACCGACAATCGATCGCATGCCGCAATCACCGTAGCCGACACCTTACGGAATCCAGGAGGGTCCAAACACGGAGTGAATCTTCCTCTTGTCCTTTTGTCCCTGTTTCCCCACCTACTAACGCCTGCACGAGGAGTTACTGAGTACAGGCTCCTACGCCACCTTCCATCATTCTGCAACATCACAACCTGTACAAGCACCCACCGCCGGTGAGTTTAGCTGGTAGAAATTGTACAGCACATTCATTGCAATATGGTGCAGTTCGATTGTGTGGGTCATAACCCAAACTTATTCGATCTGAGAGAGTCCATGCTGTAGGGGTATCTGTTACCAGCCACACATTGTATTGTTTCGTGGAGTAAAAACAATGCATGCACCCGATACCAACCGGTGGTATATGTATAGGACGGATGAAGGAGATACCAAGCAGCTGCGGATGAAACACTAAAAACTCGTTGTACATGGCGTAGACCGATGAGGGTAGGCGAAACACCTTGATCACGATCCACAGAAAGCGAGGCGGGACTTTGACGGCTTTTACTCTATTGCCTGCGTCCCCTGATACATGCGCTCCAACATACGCTCGAATAAATTACGTTGTTGCTGCTGGTGGCATTATTCCTTACGACGAAGCTCTTTGTTTACGTATATATTCGACATAGTAAGTTCGTATTGCTCTTGAGATTGCACTGTTTTCGGAAAATTATGCACTCCGCAGTAAACACGGTTTATGCCATGCCACACCAAAATAATCATTTGCATCACCATTACTAGATGGTGTACCGTGTTTTACATGTCCTTGTGCGGGCGTTACGCAGTTTGCTATATCTGTTGATCCCTCCGAACCAACCCTGGTCTCGGTAGCCATCGTCCGGGCTACGTGCGCTGGTCGGACACAACCAATCTGTGCATAAACCGTTAAATCATTTTACCGCTGCCAGTGAGTTTGCCGGCACAGCCCTAGGATATGGGGTGTTCGTCTCAAATGTCCGAGGAACTTTGTCATCAATACATGCCACCGAGTCAGCTGTCTAAACGAAAACACGACGTATATCACCTGAAAAAGAAGTCCCGTTACGTAAGGAGATCAACGACATGTAGGCCTAGCGAATGTGCGTGCATTTGTTCCCCCAGTCCAGTATTCGAATAGCGTGTCGACAATTGATATGGTCTAATTTCGTCCGTTTTATTTCAAAGAAAGGACCCCGAGCATCCCGCATCTACAACCACACGCATCGCCGCTGTCGCAAAATACGAACAGCAGTCGCATAGAAGTCGCACCTTGCAGAGTGTTTGAACTACGTTGTCCAAATCGTATCAGCGACTGATATATAGTGTCCAATGCATTTCTATTTGTTTTTAATCATATCGCGTTCTTCTTGTCATGCTGTTCTTCAACAATGTTCGCTGATTTGTTCTCATAAACAACGCATCAGTAACCTACTGCCACCAAGACCTGCGGCGCATACGAGATGGTTCGTTTTATTACCCTCATCACGGCCTTGGTGACTCTTGGTGTCACAGCTGGCGCCCCTCTTCAGTCTTCCAAGGGTGAGTTGCCACACACCTGCCTCAATCTCAATGAATGGGGCGGGACGTACAAGCCGTCGTGAAGAGGTTCCGTGTCATGTTCTGTTGCGGCTGTGACAATCACTTGACTCGAAATGCAATACATTCAATAATTTTGGACATTCTGTACGTATCCGACAGCCGTAGTTGCTTGGATGCCAACTTGCTGTCGGTCAAGTCGAAGCAAAAAAGAAGAGCGAAAACCATGGCGGGCAAGCGCCGTTCATGATCCCATCGTACGTCGTATACATCAACAGCGAAAGCGCTGAACGCGTAGTCCGTCAAGCCAGCAAGGCATGAAACCTGTGTCTAAGGCTAGACGCCCTCGAGATATCAACAATTCCATGATGTTGACGATGGCAAGTGCTCCCTGTTTCATCAAGTATTTTGCTCCTTAAACAACATCGACCGCCCTTACTGTCTACCTATGTTCAAGTTGCTACGTACCTTGCCTTTGCATGGGGATAACAACTGCTACGGGAGCAAGTCCTTCCAACAACGAATTGACACGTCATGATATTTTCACCATCGCACCGTCTGTATCGCATCAGTCGAAGTGGACGCGGAGCAGGGCCTGGACGGGAGGCGCACCACATCTTACAGTAAGGTACGCGATAGCATCGGTTTCAGCGATCGTTACATCGTGATTACTGGTAGTGTCGCCGCAACAAGATTTTGACATACCATCGCGAAAGACGAGGCGCACGACATAATAAAGAGCCATATACATACATACATGGGAAACACGTCCGCGTTCAATTAGGCCTGCAACACAGGAAATTCGGTTTTGCACCCCCTTGAGGTTTGTCGTATTCGCATAACAATATTTTGGTTTGCACGCCCCGATATCCGCTACGTACCTGTATGGGGTAATTTAGGTGCAAGTATTGGTGTTCGTTGAAACAGAGTAGTTTTCGTTTTCCCTAAAGGAGAACATCCGCCGTTCAAGTGTGTGATTGCTAAGACTGGCATTTGTAGTCGATGCCATGTACGGGCCTCTTTCCCTTTCTGCTAACCTGCTTTAGTTTCTGTATGGATCCTGGTAGATACCTGTCAAATCGAACAAATGTGCCGCTCTACAAACATCAAAGGCCTGTTCGAAACGACTCGACGAAAGAGATAGCTTGTCCAAAAGGCACAATAATAACCAATGCTCACACAATCGGACGCCGGCTTATATGTATGTTGTGAGAGGAGTACTAAGATTGTACCGTCCGTCGTAGGCAGACAGAAGCAACTTATTCGGTATGCCCCCTTGGGGTGAACGGGGTTTTAGGGGCGAGGAAGCGTCATACGGTACAACCGTTTCCTATTGGTCTAGAGACCCGAGACATACAGTCCAAACGTCCTGCAGAAGGTGGAAGCCAGCGGGGACATGTAAATTTGCAGGTCGTATATTGCATAATATTCGTGGCACGGTCTGGTCACTCCTGCGACATGAAGAGCGTATATCGAAGGCACCGGGGAGGTCCCTTAGCGTACTCTCTGAACTCGACGCCTACCAACCGCATGCTCCCTTTTTTGGCGGCATCGTCTGAAGGACGGTAGATGGATGCACAGTATTTTGTCCGCGCAATCACTCTAGCATCAACCGGAGCGATCTTTGGATTTTTGTGATGATGAAACACATGTCGGGACTAAAATATACACAGGGTCTCGCTGTATGCCCGGTCTCGTTGACAGTGCTTCTTCTGAATAGCCGTCGCAATGAAGATAGTAGTGTTCATGATGTAAGGAGTACCAAGCGGAACAAATATTCCAGTACAAGCTCTAGCTCTCCTCGGCGTCTTGATTGGCACTTGAGCAAGCCACATGTGGAGTCCATGGCAGACAAACTCTAAAACGTATTTAAAGAAGATCGCCAACCACCCCCCCCCCATTTGCAAATGTTTACCTTGGCAGAAAGTATACTGCGACTCCTACAAATGTCCGTATGGATACGCTCTGGTCGATGACGCTGACGACGTCAAGTGCAAGTGGGGCAAGTGCGATAAATCCCAGTGTTGCGACAAGGTCTGCTCGAGCTACGACTGCCCAAAGTACTACGAGCTAGTGGACGATGCGGACGATACTGTGTGCAAGGACTACAAGTGCACAAAAGATCAGTGCTGCAAGAAGGGTGAGATGACTTCCGGATATATTCGATGAGGGTTTGATACAAAAATAAACGTATCATATGCGTTGAATAACTTGATACCTCGGTAAGTGTGAGCTGCATATCAACGAATTAGGAACAATCCGAATGCCTTCTACCCCGGAGGTGGACGTGTTTCATCAAGTGCACGAGCTGATGTTGCCTGTTCTTCTGCGACTACCTGTTCTGATTCGTACGCCAGACACGGTCTACTGCGACTCTTACAAATGTCCTAAGCACTACAGCCTCAAGGACGACGCTGACGATATCAAGTGCAAGTGGGGCAAGTGCGATAAATCCAAGTGTTGCGACAAGGTCTGCTCGAGCTACGACTGCCCTAAGTACTATGAGCTTGTGGACGACGCTGACGATATTGTCTGCAAGGACGACAAGTGCACAAAAGAAAAATGCTGCAAGAAGGGTGAGAGAACTTCCCAACATATCAGATAAGGGTTTGGAGATAGAGAAAGTGAACATGAGCGTTGAATAGTTAGTTAAATCTGTACGTGTGAGCGGTATGATTGTGAATGAGGAACAATGCGAATACCTTCTACCCCGGAGTTGGGTGTGTTTCTTCAAATGCACGAGCTGATGTTACGTGCGCCTCCGCGACTACCCATTATGATTCGTACGCCAGACAAGATCTACTGCGACTCGTACAAATGTCCTAAGCACTACAGCCTGAAGGATGACGCCGACGAGATCAAGTGTAAATCCTCCGGGTGCACCACCGACAAGTGCTGCAAGTATCACTGTGAGTCGTATTCCATGTCAGAGTATACGTAGTACCTGTTGACATATCGAATACGTGCTAAATCTCTTGAGCATCAAACACGATTTTATACTTGCATTAGGCGTTTTGCTGCTTCTTAATCTCGCGAAATGCAATCGACACAGATTTTTCGTGATGTTCTTCTACTGGGGAACATTGCGACGAAAAGGCGTCAGCTTGTGGCTGGGTGCGAACGTGACCGTGACTTCGTCTGCACTCTCTACATGCGTAAATTGTTTGGAAGACGACGACTCACCTTAGATCAGTGCCGGAATATCGGAAGTAGACCATCAGCAACCGTCCTTGTTGGAAGCCTATAAAAAAGAATAACACTGCAGACTTTAGAAAATCCGTACCTATGTCCCGATCGGAAACTATGTTGATTCAGATAGACCACCAGGCATTATCCGCAAGGTTTCATTCTATGGACATACTCCATAGTAAGGGTTGGTTTGCAATCCAGCGCGAATACCACATCCAGGCGGGGGTTGGTGATTTCGAGATGAAAGCTCGACGTGGAACTGGCAAAACAACATCCGCCCATTGTTCCCAGACGGCGCTTCTAGGTTGAAGGCAGCCATGCCGTCATTGGTTGTCATTTATAAACAAAAACAGCTTGAATCGATTCTAAATGTTATCGGTCACATGCCTCACCCCATTCCTTGACAGGATGCGACTACTAAGTCAGGCAAAGGAAGACTGGCACGACGTCAACAATGTCTCCCAGCTCAACAGCACCGTTTGCCGACAGGACTTCGAACTCGCCCAAAGCGTTTGAAGTAGTCTTATGAAGCAAACACTACATGGGTTTCGTGATGAGTTCTTCTTGTACCCTGATGGAAGGCAAAATAGTGACCTACAGTTTGTTTGGTCGGACATGTCGCTTCCTTAACGGCGTGTCCAGGCATACAACCACTCTGTTTCTTACACGCCTCTCACTGTGACATTTAGACGAACAACGATCTACTCAACGAAGTCTTCTCTCGATTGGTATATTGGTTTATATTGCGTGGAGAAACACGCGTCCGTCTTCGATTGGAACTTGTCTAAGCATTGGCCAGAGAGCATATTCTGCTTTTTGGTTTGTGTGACAAAGGCGATCAATAGGTAGTACTCTACACCGGTGTCGTAAGGGCTTAGTTGTTGTTGGAGAATGGCTACTGCTTTTGTTGGCCTCTACATCCTGTTGGGACTGCCAATATTGGTGTTCCCGAGTATGATGCAAGTTCGTCAGTTGGTTCGTGGGCGGCATCCAGGATATGGACGCTAGTGCTACCGTTGCGGATTCAATAAATAATTTGTCTGACCTTGACGCAAGACGATGCGTCACGCTACATATAATTCGATTGCTTGTAGGTTTCTGCAGAACACGTTCGATGTGTTTGACTTCGGCACGATGCGTGCACGCATTCCATTTGCTTGTAAGGAGTACACAATTTCTATTACAGCTTTTAGTGATCTACTATCAGCCTAGACAGGGATCTGCGTGTTTTGTGGGCGGTTTTCGACCATGGCAGGTCTGGTGTTAGAACAGTCCACGAGAGCAAGGACACTTTAAGCGCGTAAAGAAGATCCAACCATGCGCCGTTGAAATATTTGTTTCGCTCATCGTTTGGGTGGTCTCAATACAGGTGAATCGTAACTGCAACATTCAATAAATGGCTACTCAGCGATGCACAGTCACCTTCCAAGCGCATCTCTATCAAACATGGCGCCCCGCAGTCGTTTGCCAGGCAGTCATATTCCTCGCGTTCTGATACATTTACGTTCACGCCATTGGTCTGCACACACAGCGTCTTAAACGTGTTTGAGCTTTCATTTAACGACGAGGTTTACTTTTCGTGCTTCTAGCTGTTGCCTTCTGCGAACGGTAGATGATACAGTATTTCTCTTCATCAGCGGAAATATTTCAGACAGTTTCGTGGACACACATGTGCCATCCTAGTTGGATCTTGTTCAGCTACATGTTAGTGAAACATTAGGTAGTTTTATCACTTCTGTGCATGACATAGCCTATGTTCATTGGTGTCGGAGGGATGTCTGACAAGGTTTAAGGCCAGCACTTATTCGAACTTACACACTATTTCGGCCGTGTAAGCCTGATTTTTTTTCGTTTCTTGAAGTAGTCTTCACACGTTCATTTCGATCTGCAATGCCATCTGCCGCACCGCGTATACATTGCAGGTACACAACATTCCTTTACGAAGCAGTATCCACAATGTTTTCACATGTGTGTCTTCGTTGCATATATAAACTAGCTGTCTTGCCACCTACAGATTTTGTTTCGTCCCCTGTTGTAGAACAGGCGTGGAGCCCTATAGCACAAATACCGGGGCCCGTTGGGGTTCCACATACCCTAAAGAGCGCTCACACCTCATCCCATACATTATCGTTATAAGAACCCTAATCATCAAGTCGTTGCTTGCAACTACCGATATAGTCGACCGCGTGGATGGATTATAGTGCATGTGAATCCAGCCAATAAAATGAACGACCGACGCGTGTCGAGGTTTGGTCTCTGTGAACAGAGATGCAGAGGTTGCACCAGGTACTTGTGTTGAGGAAGAAGGGAAAGTGTTTGTATAATTGCCTACAATATTTCCCCGTGAAAGAGAGCGATAAATTGTGGTTGAATCCACGGCCTAGTTGTGCCTGCAAGAGCCACAAACCACGAACATATGTACCCTGTGGGTTGTTGCTTCGGCTAAC